>JAGKQE010000139.1:0-30399 GCA_022609375.1 Xenosphaeropsis pyriputrescens | reverse complement strand
TATCAAGCAGAACATCTACACATCAGAGATACCTCAAGCAGCCCAACCTTATTCCTCATTACCCTAAACGCCCATCACAAGCCCCCCCCCCCCCCCCCCCCCCCCCAGATCAACTCTGGAAAAGCCCCTCAACACTCCCTCCCCCCTCCACAAGCCCAGCCCTCTGAACATAGACCCCCCAAAACCCCACAAACCTCTCACGCGAGATCAACCCCACCACATCCTCCCGCAGCACCTCATCGTCGCCCATCTCCACCGAGAAGTCAAATGCCGGCCCAAGATCTTCGTTGCAGTACGCACACAGCGCCTCGACGTGCTGCACCGCAAGCGCGCCCCCGTCCGCCCTCCATACTATCGCCCCCTCCGCCGATGCCCACTGCTCATCTACACGCCCAAATGCCGTGCTCGAGGCATCTGTCACCGTGAAGAGCGCGGCTGCTGCGGCGCCGCGGCGGGAGAGTAACGCAGACATAGACGTAGACGTAGACGCGGTGGGTGAGGATGCGGATTGCTCCTGCCGGGGCTGGTTGGTCTCGTCCCTGTCCCCGTCCCCGTGCGCGCTGTTCTGCGTGGCCGGCTCACTCCTGCCATTGGGAATTTTGATGGCGAGGAGGGGCAGGCCGAGGAGGGTGGTGATGGGGATAAGCACCGGTGCTAGAGCTGGGGGTGAAGATGCGGCGGCGGACGAGGGTGAGGTAGTGGCGCGGAAGGAGAGAGCCGAGGACGTGAGGCTTATCTGTACGGCTGGTGCTCGTATGATGGGGCTGGTGCTTTGAGAGGACATGATTGATGATGCTGGTTACACGGATCTGGGCCCTTTGAGATTGGAGTTTGTGTGAGGTTATGGAGTGCGAACTTGCGTTTATGCCTGAGTTTATGCTGATGCATCGCTTGCTCGACATCAAGATTGGGATCGGACCCAACATCGAAGTGAAAATCGAAATTCTAAAACACTTGTCTCTTAAATTGCCGTTGCGGACTGATGGAATCATCCATCAAAGTTATCTTTTTGACAAAGACTTTCATTGACTGATAGCTTTCACCTCTTTCAAGGACTTCATTCTACTCACCTGGTATCTATTTCACGATTACTTCTTGCACCCCTAAATACGTATAGTCTAGAACATTCTAATCATTCTCAATATTGTTACAAATTGTGTACTTCTTTTCGCTTGCCTGAGTATTTCAACTTGCTTAGTTGGACAGTACACGTCTTATTTAGATTTTCAGCATCTCAAGGTGTTTTAACTTGCTTGGTAATTAAGACTTCAATCATTTATGTTTAAGTGACAGGGTATTTAAACGACTGCATATCTAGCTCGCAGCGATTACGAGCCAAAAGATAAGCTAACTTCTTCACCAGTATAATTGATGATGGACTTCATCCTGGACAGGTTCCAAAACACCCACAGCAGGCTCATCATCATTCGCTTTCTTTACACTCGGCACAACAGCGAATCCCTGGCCACCAAGTCTCCTTGCAACCTCATTTGCCTCGAACAGGCTGACGAGCTTTCTCTTGAGTGGCACCTGCGCAGCCTCATTACAAATCTCCCACGTTCTCTTTACACTCTTTTCCTCACCAGTGAACGTGGTCTTGTTCTCCTTCTTCACAAAATCGATGGCAGCGCGACTGAGCATGCTTTCGCTTCCATAGTCGCAACGAGAGTGTGGGCTGAGGCCTCGCTTCGGGCACACAGAGACGCGCTCTTGAATGTACAGATCGGTAGCCATCTCGAGTGATGTGCGTCCTGTGACATTTTCGCGGAACAGCGTGGAAGGTCTGAAGGAGATGAGGGATTTGACTTGAGTTGGGAATGACTTCCTTATAGCAATCTGGAGAGGCAGATCACCCGTGTTGTCGATAATTTCCATATCTTCACCATTGGAATAGCCCGCAAAGAGTTCAATGACTGTACTGTCGAGATGCTGTGTGTTGCGGCTGAGGAAGAATGCGAGTGGAGTCTGACCAGACTGCTTTGTGCGCAACAACAGAAGCTCCTTGACGATTGCTGGGTCAAAATGCGAGAGCATCACCTTGAGAGGCTCTGTATCAATCTGGGTTGTCAAAAAGACGGCTTTGCCATTGGGTGGTAGAAGCATCTGGTGGACGCAATTCTGGTTTTCGTGGTCGCCGCTGCGCTGATTCGAACCTTGGGAAATAAGAAGAGCGACAATATCTGCTCTTTGGATCCTGATGGCAAGATGGAGGGGCGTAAGGCTCTCTGTCACTGTGGGGCGGTCAAGAGCGCCAGGGTCTATCCTCAAAATGTGTTTCAGAAGGTCAAGATCCGTTTTCTTGTGGTTTTTGTAGCATAGAATAGCCATATGGAATATGTACTCATCTGTCAAAGTTAGTCAAGTTTAGAAACGAAAAATGAGATGATGAAAAACTTACTCCTTGTACGCAAGAAACTGCTCACAGCATTCTCAAACCCTTTGTTTCTTTCCAAAATTTCGACCCTCTGATCTTCCTTGTTAGCATCTGCCCACTCGCGATATTTTCTAAGAGGCGCTTCGCTCATGAACCACTCTAAACTTTCGATATTGCCAATGTATGCCGCCCTCAAGACTGGTGGACTTGTGTTCTCGAAGTGTGGCCTCTGTTGTGCTCCTCCAGCCTCCGCCGCCCAGTCAGCCCTCTTTCTACCAGCAACAGTCAATCCTTGGTAGTATTGCTTCTTTGGTTTGATTTCAACACCACTCGACTTTACAAGGCTGTTTATTGGGATACCAAAGCCTGTTAGGCGGATCATTTCACCAAGCATAGTCGTACGACCCTTCTTCGTGGCGGCCACAAAGTGATTATCAGCGATGACATACGTTTCGAAAAAGTGCTTGGCCTGATTAACAGAGGCCCCGAGCACAATATCGAATAGCTCCGTATTATTTTTCTGGATGGCCCGAGCCATGAGTGTAGAGTTGAATCGGAAGGTCGCTTCTTCGGTGTCGAATCTGCCAAGTTTGGCTTCTTGATCAATCAAAACTTGTGGCTTCGATGAACTCTTCACAACACTAGAAACCGCTCCCACATCGTCGACTGTAAATCGCTCATCGACAAGTTCGCTATGCATGATAATTCCTTCACCCTCGTCCTCAGAATCCTCGCCAGCAGCAATATTCCAACGGAGATGAACTCCGCTTTCTTTTTTGGGCTGATATCTAAGGAATTGGTAAGCTTTTTGGGTAGATAACAATTGAGCTGGTATATGGACTTACTGAGCGAGCGCAATGCTGAGTATCGCGCTGCCAAGCTGATTGTGACCTCGCATAATAGCAATTGTGTATGGATTGAACCCGTTGTTGTCCTGAACGACGATCGGAAGAGGTGGCTGCTTTGAATTGGCAGTTCCCCATAGTCCGAGACTCATCTCCTTCACAACCTCGACATTATTGGCCCAGCAGGCCTCGAAAAGCTCAATGTAACTGTTTGTTTTCTTGAGAGTCATATCTGGGCCTCTGAAGCCAAATCTTGGGCGCCAGGGCTCTGGTTCGTACTTGCCTTTCGGGCGTACAATGGGATCACTTGGTGCCACTGCACTTGGGTATAGTTCCTTGTAAGTCTTTGCGCCACCGGCAATAAGTAGTCTCTCAAGCTCCTCGAGATTTTTCTTCAGATTTTCGAGGGCTTGCGCTTTCTTTTCAACACCAAGCTTGGATTCCTCTTCTTGCTTCGTGTTAGTCTCACGCCACTTCTTTCTGTCTTCTTCAAGACGAAGGTTCTTTTCATGGTAGTCACAACTAGCAGTCCAGAGCTGATAGCCTGCAAGCCCCGCGGTGTAGTGCGCTTCATTGTGTAGACGCTCCGGCTCCTCACTCCACGTGAAAACTGGCTCTTCGTATTCGTTGATAGCCTCAATTCTCTGCTGCACAACGTCCAATACCGTTCGACCATGAATCTTAGCTCCCTGAGTGCCAAATAGTCCGTAAGGTGAGCCCTCGTTCAAATGTTTATCCAGCAGGCATGGATCTGCACCATGCTCAAGCAAATCCTTGGCGCAGTTGAAGATATTGCCAGTGATAGCAAACTTGAGCGGTTGATTAACTTTCTGATGGTAGTCGGCCACATTTCTTTCACTCGTGTTACGTTTGATCCATTCATTGTGTTCCAGCGCTGCCTTGATCCAAGCCTCAAATTTGAGCTCTGGATCTGCACCCCGAGCCAGTAGCTCTTTTACTATTTCTTCATCTTCGTTTATGACAGCCGTCATCAATGGGGTGATAGCTCCATTTACCCAGGCAACATGGTTGAGCACACTCTTTGCAGCCGGAGAGTCATACTCGAAAATGGTCTTTAGTATCTCGACATTACCATGGGCGATGATGGAATGCAACGCAGTAAAATGGGTCACAGTAGCCTGCGCGGAGGTTGCTCCTAGTTCTAACAACAGCTTGGCAACCTCGCTAGCTTCTTCAGTGGGAAGCGTGAGGGCCAGAACAAGTGTAAGAATAGCAGAGTTTAATCCATAGTACCTGTCGACAAGTTTGATTGGTAGAAGAACGTCGGCTCCGTACTCGCTGACAAGGAGACGTATGGCATCCACTTGACCACACAGAATGGCAAGATGGAGTGGACTTGCACCGCTGTCCCATGCAAGCACATTGATATCGTATACATCAGGGTCTTCTAGGTCATCTTCGGGGATATCCTGTGGAGATGTCTCGGCTTTGCCGCTAGCAATCTTGATGAAGGATCCCATTGTCATATCGTCTGACTCCTCATCGGTGTCCATCTCATCGTCGTCGCTTTCTTGAATGTCGATATCCATCTTGTCTGCGGCCGGTGTAGGTACCCTTGCATTTTTTACGTCTTTTTCTTTGGCTTTCCTCTCATTTTCTTCCTCTTCATTGGCAAGACTCTTTTGCATCAGTACTTTGATAATTCCCACGTCCCCACGAGCAGCTGCAATGTGTAGTGCAGTTCTTCCATCAACCAAGCGAGAAATGAGCCTGGCGCCATGATCGACCAGGATCTGCACAACCTCAACGCTTGAGCATTGAGTGGCCAAATGAAGCGGAGTCCTTCCAGTATAATCTCGACAATTGACATCGACGCCCTCCTGTTCGCACCAGTCTCGGATGTGATCCAAATCTTCGTGCACAATTGCTTGGCATAATCGTTCTGTGTTGCCAACGTATGCCATTTCTGTCCAATCGTCGTCTGTGAGCGGCCGGAAACTTCCAATCTCTTGTCTTCCTGGGTCATCGGTGATGAAAGTCAATTTCCCCGAGACATACCTCTTAGCCTCTTCAGCAGCAACTTCGATTTCCTCCTCAGTCACTGGGCTCGGGCAATCACCACAGCAATCCTCAACAACTTCTGTGACTATACCAAAAAAGCAGGGATGGCGATGAAGATTGACCTCTCTGTCTTTTGGCTTGTTCCATTCGGAGTTGAGAAGTAAATCCTGGTTGTAAAGAAGTCTCGTAATGTTTGCCGAGTTGAACCTCTTCCCATAAGGCACAGTCAGGGTTGTGTAAGAAGAAATCTCTTCCTCGCTGACCCATTCGGCAATCTCATCTTCAGCATCATCTTTCAGGTTTCCCTTCATTCGGTGACGATTGCGGTTGGATCTGTCAGCCGCAGGTCTACCGCGTTCTCTGCGTCTCTGGTCCATATAGTTCTCTCTTTCCCAAGACTTTGGTAGCTTTTCGAGTACCAAAAGACGAGCAAGTCCCTGAGTTCGAGTGAAGGATCGCTCGAAAATGGTTGGATCAATACGACTGCGATCGAGTGGAGGACACCATATTTCGAACCCACGGTGACTATATTTGCTGAGTCGATTTTCGTAAGATGGCGATCTTCGGGTAAGGTCCACAACGTTGCGTTGTGTCATAAACGCGACAATGGCACGAGGTGAAGCATATACTTGCTTGCCATCATAAGCTGCACAAGCGCAGTCGACGTCGAAACCAGTGATAATTTCCGAAATAGAAGTGTAGAGACGCAACACGACTTGAACATGGCGAACTGGGTACTGGGAGGCAATGGTAATGCAGTTCTTAGTACGGATGGTAGTCGTTTCGTAAAGAATGCTGCCCTTGATTGCCTCTTCGATATCTTGCATCTTCTTGATAGCCTGCTCCTCATTCAAGCCATAAATGAAGAGATCAACATCCGAGGATGGTGCGAGCTTCTCATGGTAATATTCTCTCAAAGCCTTCTTATTGCCTGAAGCTTCTTTCGGTACGGTAAGCAGAGATGTAGTGACGGCAGAGCCTGCAGCCACGACGTTTGACCAGTCAAGATCGACCAGACTGCTCTCGCTAAAGAGGTTGAAGTTGGTCTGGAAGTCTTTCAGAGAAGTCACGATAGCCGGGGTTTCGTTTACTTTTCGGTTCTCATCACGCAATGGCATGATGAACTTTCCTCTGACTTCGTCGGTTTCCGAAGCTGGATCACGAGCTCGTATCTTGATGCTCTCCTCATGACCAGTGAATATAGGAACCATGTTAGTAAGACCGTCTTGGATGGCCTCATGCTGTGGCTGCTGTGCGTAGATCTTGCGAAGCCCTGCCTCAAAGGCAACATACGGCTTCACCACATCATGAATGGGCGTATCTGTCCTGCTGGACAAGTATGGGATGAAGTCCTTGATTGGTGCCGGGATTGACGGAAGTTCAATTGGCATATCGACCTCAACAGCGTCCATGGTGGAATTATAGGTTCTGGTGAAAAGGGGTGACTTGTAGTAGTGTAGAGGGTGATTGGAGCTTCAATCAACCAACGCGTCAAAGACGAGATGAGATTTGAAAGGATTGAAGGGCGAGCGCTTCTGATGCGGACTCGAAGAGAGATAGAGAGATGTAGAGATGTAGAGACAGAGATGAGATTCAATTGAGAGGATACTGTACGATACATATACCCCTAGGGTCGGTTTAGTCGCGTTGCACACACACGTAGTCTCGTGACTTGATATGAAGATCTGTGATAAAGTCAAGGGCCTACCTGGCGGGTCGAGTCAAGAGGGAAGGCAGACATGGCGCTAAAAGGCTTGTGTTATCTGTACGCAGAATAGATCGATGTGTTCTGGCGTTGTTTGGCGTTGTCTGGCGTTGATGTGGGGTTGGCTGCCTGTACTAGTGGTATTGAGGTACTTACTACCTCAGACGGGACGGGAGGTGATAAAAGTTGTGGCCTGACGCCTTGATTTTGAGCCTTAGGTTCCTTGGAGCAATAGGATCGTTATCATTGAGGATTATACAACTACTACGTACTTAAATTCATCTAATTATTTAAAAATGATTACTAAAGGCTTTTTAATACATAGCAAGTAGAGTGTTATTCTTGCAAAGTTACTTGTGTTTATATATCTTAGGCTATTACTACCTATAGAAGATGTGTTGTACTCCAAGGCAAGGTACATCGAGCAATTTTAGCATATATCAACAATAAGTAGTAGGCATAAAAATAACCATGAACCTCTCTCTATCTTTTAAGCTTAATGTGAATTATCGCAAAGTGTGTACGCAGTGGGTTGACTCTAAGTTTCGTTCCGGCATCGAAGAAGCAAGGAGAGTAGTAGGTATGGAGACTCGCCCAGATCCTTTACAACATCAAAATAGCGAGTGGTTTGAAACCAGGTCATTGCAAGTCGTACTTAGTACAGCTATGTAGAAAGACAAAGTTCTTTATGGCCGTATAACTATTCTGGAGCGTAAAACTAGAAGAAACTAGGCACCTATTGAAAGTTGTATAGATATCTAGAGTCACTCGATTACCGAAAATGATTCAATTGCACAACATCTGTATCTCCAGGAATATGTGTATATATACATATATATATCATTCATAATGATGAAAACCAAAAAGGGAATATCAAACAATGCCACTGTTCACCACCTTTGACAGTCTCCGACTTGACATGGAACTCGACTTGACCAACTCAAAACACCTTACATTGTCTATCGTACCATACCAGGTAGAATGCTACCTATGTACTACCTATGTAAGTACTATATACGGTACGTACTGTACATACTTTGGAGATACCGTAACTCCAAGGCCAAAACTCATCCCGGACGAAACGAACTCGACGAAAGCCCGAAGGAGGAATTCCGTCTTATCCAAGTTGCACCGCAGAATATCCGAGTTGCGATGTGGCCAATCATATCCATTGGATTATCTCACAGCAACTTGACCATTTACATCTCGGACAGCGTATTACTCCGACTTCACTAATTAACATCATCAGCCTCAAGTCTGGTCATGAGAGCTTACGTGGAGTTTGGGAACCTGGATGAGGGATAAGGACCATGGGCTGATGTTCTCTCAGATTATATAATATGAAGGTCAACGATGCCCCAATTCCTCCTTTTGTATCACTGATCTAACTATTACCTCTCTGCTCACAACTTATCATCATCGGTAGAAGACTATCATACAGTTTAACATCTTACTTCCACACAAAACAAATAATTATACGATATTCCAAGAGCCTCAAACAAAAACTATCAGAACCAACACCGCATTCTCCCCATCAAACATCACAAGTCTCAACACTACAACAAAACCGTATCACCTGTCCCTCCAACGCAATCAAAATGTCTCGATTCTGGCCACACGCCGAATTTGCCGAGGACCAACCCCTTTCTCAAACTATCTTAGGCACACATGTGCTGATGCGTGGCTTCACAACAGGCGCATTGATCGGCACAGCGCTCAGCAGCGCACGATACCTGAGACGCGCCCCCGCACAGCGTACTATCTCCCCCTATCCGGCGAGTGTTCTGCGCGGTGCGGGCGCGGGCGGCATGTATGGGATGGGAACTCTGGCAGCGATGTTGGTGGGCCGGATGTGGGGGCGGGAGGCAATTGAGTGGCAGGATCGCAGCTGGAGATTGCTGGAGAATCGTGGGCAGGTGGAGGTGGATACTTGGTCGGGCGTGGGTGCAGCGGCGGGGTTGGCGGTTGTGTTGAGAGATCCGTCACTCAGGGCTGTAGGGTGGAGAGCTGTTTCCGGAGGACTGGGCCTGGGGACTTTGGTTGGAACTGCTGGGTATATGGCTTATCGACATGGGATGAAGGGCGGGAAATGGGAGGATTGAAAAGGGGATAGATTGCGCAGTGGAGTTGACATTGTATATATGTTGGATCGTCTTCGCATGATAGCCTTTCAGTTGTAATGTATGTTTTAGACGGTGAGAGGTAAATTCAATCACTTTTATAAGAAAATGTAATATAGCCGTACTTGAAAACAATTATGGTCCAATAGTTCAGTACTTACAGGTATCTCCCAGATACTCTGACCGGAACAGGTGGCACATATATGTCTCAACTTACAAGTATAGGGAGTATAAAGTACATTAATACCTTGGTGCCTAGGGACAGATGGGAAAGTTGTCGGAATAACGACCGAATCGGGAAGAAAAATTCTATTGGACTCTTAAATTTAGCATTCAGATATACCTAACGCCTCGCTCATGATTGAAAGACCCATATGGTACCACCCAAGTCTTAAACTACAGCACCCCTATTGGAAGAGATACTTGCTCGCCCCGATCCACCACTGTTACCACTTTCCTGTCCCTGCCCACCTACAAGTGAGTTTGCTCTCAAATTGATGTTCCCAATTCTGCTGACTATATTGCTACCCACAGCATCAACTGCCCCTCTAGGAGAGGTCAATGTGGGTCCTTCAGCAGCAGTTTCTTGGACTCTGAATAACTTGATCAAAGTACCATTCCAAACTCCCACAGTACCTTTAGAGACTTGCATTTCGGAAACGAAGACAAAGCCCCACAGAAGGGATTCGTACCAGCCCAAAGAAAGAGGAGACCATTCAAATGAGTGTATGCGGATAGGTGAAGGGTCAATGGAGTGGATGGTAGCGTTGTGTATGGAGCGAAGAATGGGTGCAGTAGGAAGTTCGGAGGCGAGCTGAGCGCGAGGAATTGCGGCTTCTAGCTGTTCGATCAATGTAAGAATGGTATGAAGTGGAAGCTCTGGAAGCCAACTTTCAATCCATTCTGCTGAAGGTTCGAACTGACTACTCATTGAGAGTGTTGCAACCGCATAGCTGCTTAAACTTGTGACACTATTTTGACGCGAGAAGGTAGGAGTACCGGCTGGCATCTTCCCTCGTGCTTTTTCAGACATGCCCCGTAATTGCACAGGTACGGCATCATCAACTGTTGATGATACAGATGGCGCACGAGAACCATGTTCGCTGGGTGTAGACTCCGCTGGAGTGGTATTATCATCGTCTGTGTCGTCGTCTTCGTCATCTCCAATAGCAAACGCACCATCTTCCTCCGGTACATTTTGGAGCGTAGATTGTCGACGGTGAATACTTGATGGACTCTGAATACTGTCAATGGAGTTGGCACGAGAAAAGCTGTTGGCTTCAGCTATATCGAGTGCTTGTTCCTTACGCCGCCTACTGCGCCGCTCGATCTCTTCTTGTCCACTTTCCAGCGTGAAACTTCGTAGTGCTTCGAAGCGCTTTTTGTTTCGAAGAACCGCGTAAGTGAGATTTGGGTTTTCTGTAATCACGTTAATATCTGCTCAGCTTAAAAATATAAGAAAATACTTACTCTTGTACTTATGCTCAAGAATGGCATTTAACGATTCCAACAGAGATTGTAGAAGATCGTGGTTACTATCATTAGCCAACAAGAAAGATGGCGAGGACATCGAAGAAAAGAGCTGTAGTAATTTTGCACTTGCAGCAGGGCTAAGATTCTCGATATAAGCAGCAACGTTATTGATAATCGCTAGCAGAGCTGGGTAAATGGCCGTAAGCTTTCCCTGGCTAGTAGTGATGATGTTGTATATAGACTAAACATATCAGCGTGAAAGTTTTCGGATAGGAGATTTAACATACGTGGATTAAGTAATCGGCGTAAGTGCCGTTGAAGCCAGGTATTCTGACACTGGCAGGCAGTGTATCTTCCCCTTCAAATTTCTTATTGAGACTTGTGCCGAATTTTGGCTCAACACTGAGGGTCTGCAATAAGAAAACACACATTCTTACAACCCCCTGCTTGGAAAGATCCAGCTTGTACTCTAGAGCATAGAACAGAATCAGGACAACAAAGTCATGTGATCTATCGGTGTCAATGATAAAAGAACGGAATCGCTTGTTGCACTGTGTAATTTCCCAAAAAAGCATTAGCATTTCTGGGGCAGACTTCGTTGACTGCTGACTGCCTGGCAAGTATGACGTGTTCGCTGAAACGGGCTGGTTGAGAATCCTGGTCATGCCATCGATGATAAACTGGAAGTCTTGAGGTCTGTGTAGTCTTCCGAGAAAGTGGCGGTAGTAATTCTTCTGTGTTTGTAAAGGTCCATTCTCCGGGATTGGATACAAAATTATGACGAGCAGGAATTGGAGTGCATATGTGACGAGGATCTGCTTCGGGTCTTTAAACACCATATGGTTGTATGGGACTCTCCAACTTGCTGGATTATGTTTAAGAGTCTGTCATCATCAGTATTACATTGTGACCAGTTCTCACAAGGAAACTAACCGTGTTTAACAAGGAACACAACACAGATAGAACGATCTGCTTATCTGGATTTGTTGCAATGTAGGTAATAGCCCGAACACCCTGCACAGGAAGAAGATTTGGAGACATGTACATAGACTGACTTGTCAAGGTCAATAATAGTCGCAAGATCTCGCATCTGTTGTTCTCAAATTCTTTGCTCGTTCCAACAGATGTATTGCAGCCAACTCCACTCTGCCATATTGCGTATGACACCTTGTTGTTGTTCTGGGGCCTTGGCAGCGTGAAGTCAGAAAAGAACAGGAGATCAATCAATGTGTCGATAAGCTCTTCCGCTAGAGGCTTGATATCTTCGTAGTCGTTTTCCTTATATCTGGGCTTCGTTTCTTCGTCATCGTGCGCTTCATCAAACAGCACCTCTGACGCTATCGATGCCTGTCTCGTACGCTTTCTTCTAGCACCCCAAAAGAATTTCTCTTCCCATTCTACCAAATGGTCTGCCTCGTATATATATGGCAGTAATCGTGTAAGAATCCGTATACAATTGAGCGCATCTCGTTCGGGGGCGAATTCTTGGTCTGGGAATGATGGATGATGTCGAAGGATGAACAGCCGCGATGTTATGGCAAGGATGAGTGTTTCGAGGTTCTCTAGAGAAGTATCTCTCGTCCGACGTATATCAGCAGGGGAGAAGAGGCTGAAAACATCCTCGGTGGTTTCTGGGAGTTCCCAAAACTATATATGCATGTCAGTTTGTGGAATATATGCGCCACGGCTTGCTCTTACGGAGGTCCAGTATGGATCATCAGCAGGTATATTCTTTTCCTCGGAAAGTCGGAAGATGCCTTTCTTGAAGACGAGCTTCGAGTCAGAGGCACCCATTGCTGAAAGTTCAAGGCATGGATCGTTGTGAGTTTGTGATGTTGTTTCTTTTGACAACGGGTCGTGTTGGCCCAAACGAGTGAGCGGAACATTGGGCCTCGCCGTTCCGTCCTGTACCAAATCCGGGGCAGTTCAGGAACCATCGTAACGTGTGAATCAAGCTATGGTAAAAAGTATCATTTCATAAAGACGTCATATGCAAAATGTGCATCGACTAAAGCACTGTGCATATTTACAATGATTAAATTAAACTATCACGTTCATTCGAGGCATATCAAACCATCACAGACTGAGATACAGGGGGCGAAACATGAAACGGTGGAGAGCGAGGCTGAACATCAGATCAACAGCCTTGTCAAATAGTGTTTCGGGGCACGGGGTATTTTTAACTCCTACAAATAATAATGCGCGTTTCTGTGTAGAGCCTTCTAATTCTTTCATCATGAACTTAAGAGAATGGCCGACCGCTTCCGGAGTTTGTGCGACCTCTCTCGTAGAGCCATCTGTTGTTGAGTCCCACACTTGCGCCTTTGTGCGTCGAGGGTGTTGGTGTACCTGGCATATCAAATGAACCACTTCGGCCGGCCCCAAAACTTGATCCATACGAATCTCTCCTCAAGGAACCATTCATGCTTCCCCCCATGGCCTTCTGTAATAAAGGGCTGGCATTCTGGGAATACGTCGACTCGTTCAGAGCACTGCCTTTTCCTGACAACGGCGATCCAGAGTGAAGGGTTCGACCACTCGGAGAACCTGTTGCAGATCGTGCATACCGCGGTGGAGTAGCATATGTCGATCCTGGAGCAGGAGGCGTCGAACTTGGTGGTAGACCGAGAAGTCTTCTTTGCGCCGGCGTCAAAGGTATATCAGAAAGATCGTCCTTGCCTCTCATCAACGGAAGGAAAGCCGTCAGAATGTTTACCAGTAGCGCCAATCTTATGAAGATATAGAACCATGTTGAGTACGGACGAAGTGGTGTGGTGGCATGCCAGAGACTTGGGATACTGCACTTGTTAGTTGTGGTTTACTCCATTGAGGACCTCACTTACTTCTTCCTGACGAATTGCTCGGTGACCCACAAACTTACAAGCCCTCCAATGTTGTACAGTATTTGCTTGATGTTTCGATCTGTGAACGTAGTTCGACTTTGGCGCTTTGAGATTTCATCGAATCTGGGGTGTTTCCAGGTGCCAGTGTTCGGAGTCGAAGGAGCGGATGCAGACTTGCTATTTGGTGTCATAGGCTGTTGTGGAGATGTCATCATGAATGAATGTAATCGAAGTGATGTCCGAAGCTACGAACGCGTCAGTCACGACGTATTGTTCATGTACTTGTCATGGAGGACTCTTACATATAGCAGGGAAAGGTTTGTGTCGAGTCTGTGATGTTAGTAAAGCTAGTTATCGAAAGTCTAGTATGGCATATTGTGTTGAAGAGGGAGTTGCGGCGCAGCAGTAGTCGTGGTTGTCGTGATTGTCGTCGACTACACTCAAAACATGGTGTTGTTGTGACCGAACGAGCAGAGTATCTTTCCATAGCGACGGCCCGCGAGGAGCTATCGACCCCCAGCCTAAGGTAACCAAAACTCTGCCCCACACTCGCTCGAGCTTTCGGCAATGCTCCGACATCCCGAGCTTTAGTACACCATAGTCGTAAGGTACTCCGGAACTCACCACTGCCACAGTCCACCTTAATCATTTGAAGCTCTGTCTTCACAACCTCAAATCTAGCAGCACTGAACAACAAACAAAATATCGCCATCATGGGGGCTGGTGATAATCTATTACTGAAGCTTGATGAGACTGTCACCCAGACTCTCAGCGAGTGGGATATATATACCACTTCTCTGGCTGCAGTTATCATCGGTATATTCGCCTACCAGGTCTTTACAAGAAGAGATCCTGATGCCCATCCTATGCTTCTTGCCCGTCAGGCACAGGCATCCCCCATAAGACAGCAGGGAGAGTCTGCTGTCTTTCGCTCCCATGGCTCTCCACATGGCATGACGCTGAACAGCGGCTTGAATGTCAAAGATCCTGGAGCATCAAAATGGTCCAGAGGTAGAAACGGAGATTTGAGAGACGTTTGGCGTAGAGTTGTCAACGGTGTAAACGATAACGATGGAAAGGCTCTCGGAGTGAGAGGGCGTTTACTCACTGTGTTGGGCACTGAAAATATTATCGAACATGATTTGGGTTTGTTCTCTAGCAGCATAAGGGTTACTACCATTTACTAATGTCTGGTACAGACGAAGTCTCCCAGGTTATCAATATTGTTGGGCAATACATCAAGCAGAATGGGGGCCGCCGAGTTGCAATATATCTCCCAAACTCTGTAGAGCTCTTGGCTACGATCTTCGCCAGCTCCTTTTATGGGCTTACTCCAATTCTTTTACCATATGACCAATCGCCCGCCATCATTTCTTCGATGTTACAAGAGTCGAAGGCAGATACCTTGGTGGCCACTGCTGGCTCCTTCGCATACGAAGAAGTCACCAAGAGTTATCCCGGTCTTGAGCAGCTCATCTGGGTTGCAGATGGAGGCAGTGCTCATTTGGATTGGAATGAAATCCCTCGAGGTGCTGGTGGCAATGTCAACATTGCAACATGGCAGGATATTGTCGAAGAACACAAGGTCACTGTCAGCAAACACCTCCCAGACTCGGACACAAAAGACATTCCAAACGATCTTCTTGCATTCTGGCCCTCGGCTGAGAAACCTGAGCTTGTGGCATATACGCAAGCCAACTTGACTTCTGCAATCTCTGGGCAACTTTCATCTATCCCAACTGCTCGAAAGTTCAGCCCGGCAGATCTCTTTCTTCCTGTTGACTCTCTTTCATCGGTTTATCCTCTAGTTTTGACTTTCGCAGCTCTTTACTTCAACTCCTCGGTGGCTCTCAACTCTGTTGCGGGAACACAGCCAGATCTAGTTGCCGCAACTCAGGGTATTGCCCCAACAATCATTGTCGCCTCAGCTGCCACTCTTTCCAAAATTCATATGGAAACTAGTTCCAAACTGTCTTCTGCGTTCTACCGTGCAGTACACTGGTTACAAACTCGTACTCTCACTCAAGACGGAGTAATGCCACTCGCATCTCTTCTCACTATGTTCAACGACACTATCAAGCCTATCATAGGCACTACTCCAGGTAAATTACGACTAGTCTTTGTCTCTGAGCAGGCTGGTGCTACGACCCCACCCCTCAGTTCTACAAATCTCTCAGATTTACGTATCTTCACTGGTGCCAGAGTAATCTATGCCCTTACATCTTCTAAAGTTGCAGGTGCTGTTACGCAGACTGGATTCTATGATTACAGAGTTGAGGAGACTGGAAGATATTCCCATTTCGGTGCCCCAGTTACGAGTGTCGAGATTTTTTTGAAAGATACGAAGGATTTGAAAACCACCGATGATGGTGTGTTCGGAGAGGTAGGTTTTGATATTCATATATATACGAGGGTATTTACTGATTCTCACAGATCGTTGCTCGAGGACCTGCTGTTGTTGGAGGCGAAGCTGCTTTGGGTGTAATGGGTACCATCCGTGATGATCACACCTTAGCATATTTGTGAACTATTATGATGAATTAATTATATGACTTTCCGAGTTTGCTTAAATCACTAAAATCCATACAAAGTTATATACATAAATCCAACCGTTGGTTAAGTACCAATACGATGCCTTATGCTGTCATCGCACCATCCACCCCGCCTCGGGTGTCAAATGTAAATTCACTCAGCTCATCCCCTCCTACCCAAAGTAGATCATGTATATCCACACAATGCTTTCCAACAGCTCTCTTGCTACCAAAATGTATTCCACAAATCTGGCATGTGCGTAGATAATCCTGTTGGCCCTGACATATTCTACAAGGCCCACATGAAGGTCGACCTCCATGAGTCTGGCAGGCTCGTAGTCCGGTGTGCTGATGCATGGAGACGGGTAGCTCGTCAAAAATTGAGCCTGAGAAGTGCGTTACATTCATTTTTTCGAGTCTGAACAGAATTCGAATTTGACCTGAGGATTCTTGTTTTGGTTTTGTGTTTCTGTGGATGCGGACGATCTACCTTTCGCATTTCCAATCACTTTATAATCTTTGAAGAGTTTGTGTAACACGATTTTCGTCGACTCACAAGGCCGCGAAAGATTATTACGAGTCTTGAATGCAGTCAAGGATAGACAATGAGTGAGTCATATTGATTGGCACCTTGTCTGCCAATGAAATGGCGTAGAAGTTACGTATGAAAAATCCCGAGTTGGAAGAAATGTCCGTTCAAGTAGCGTTCAAATATTGAACTCGAGTATCAGATGCGCTTTATGCGCAACTTAAAGCGTATTATCGGCCGTCCTGGGTTCTCCTTGTCGCATAACCACGATCTCAGAAGCGCAAGGCTTAAGTAGACCTGCAAACGTCCACTGGAGCAGAGGTTGAAAGTGTTCAGCCATCGGTCATACCAAGAACTTTATGGCCAATGATCATAATGGACACCACAAGAATTCGGGTCTTCGAGCGACTGTGTATCTCCAAGAGGACAAGTAAATAGTGGTTGGATGCTTAGTGGACACTTCAAAGTCCGTCAATGATAGGTGACCCTTCTTCGCCTATACCTTTTATGTTTGGCTATTTATAGCGTGAGCAGAATCCTTTTAAGGTCAGAAACAATGGAGGTCTTTTAAAACACAAAGCATAGCATACCGTGAGGATATCTAAGTTGACATGATGGTAACGAGATACCTAGAATGATATCATTGGGCTGTCATTAGCTGGGTATATAATTCTGACGCTTGAGACACGCGATCAAACCAACGGTTGCTTCTTTTTTATTCCCAGCATTCCCGCGCAATCCTTCTTCTTCTTGACCACACGCTTAAAGGATGGCGGAGGCATGTCTGTTGAAGGTGCAGGCTTAACGACAGCAGTAGATGATCCTGCCTGATTATCTTCATCCTCTGCAACCTCCTCGAGTATCTCCTCCATATCCTCAATCTTCCTTTGAAACGCTGCCCTAGCCGCTTCTTCATCTTCACGATCCTGTTTTTCTCGCTCCTCATCAACTGTCCCTCGCGGTACCGTTACTTCTACCCCATCCTTTCCAGTCCTTTCGTTCCGGGCGTTTCGTGTCCGGATTTCATCAAGAGCGTCCGCAACAGCCATCTCCCGCTTCGCATCTAAAGTTTTCGTTTCCAGCTCGACCATCGCGTTCTTCTCCTCCTCTTCTCTCTCCAAGCGATCTAACCTCTCCTCGTCGCTTTCCTGTACGCCACCCCCATTCATTCGCCATGGCTCTGTATTCCTCTTCGCACCTCTTTCACATGTATAGTCCATGTTCTTTGGGTCCGTTTTGAACGTAATTTCTCCTGAGCACCTAGTACATCTTATATAGAATCGATATATGGCGATGCTGAAGTACTTTTCGTCGGTAGTTTCTTTGCGCGCGTTGAACTTGCGGCCCTTGTAGATATATTCGCCGCATGCCGTGCATTTCATCGGAAAAGGTGCCATCAGACGAACTGTCTGTACTTTAGGACCTGCTTGCTTTGGACCGCGCTGACGAACGATTTTCGAAGGATCGAAGTCAGGTGGATAGTACTTGGTAAGCACTTTACGTTCAGACATATTGGGCTATGAGCTGTGAAACTGTGACTGATGTGTTCGGAATTTGATATAGACGATCATGAGAGGTAGAAGCCGTTGAAATGACTGTACGTGGTCCGTTGTGAACAGCGACGATTGAAAGTCTCTCCGAGTGTGGTTTGCGTAGGGTATTGACAGTCGAAAGTGAGGGCGTCCACAGTTATTGTTTGCATAAGCGGCCTACCTACGTCGTCGGAGCATGCATAACTTTGTGCCGTCGCGTCTCCCCACCACGCGCCTTCTGTGTGAAGAATGTGCGCATAAGACTTTCTTGAAATAGCTCGCGGAGTAAGTTTTTCAAAAACAAATTACGGGAAGGACATGTAACGACTTTACGGCTTTATAATTCCCCTATGTTATCGCCATCGCAATGGAGAAGTTCTTGAGAGACTGGAGGCAGGATGCTTTGAACAAACACCAGTACGACTCGGCGATATTCATTGGAGATAAGCTGTTAGCTTTGACGAGTACTTGCGCCTTCATTGCCTTCTTGCCTTCATATGGCACTACTAACTCTTCGCAGAGAACGACAAAGATGCCTTTTGGCTTGCCCAGGTACACTTCTCGACAGGAAACTATACTCGAGCGCAAAGCTTCCTCGCAAAACAAGACTTGATCGCACGGAATCCCTCATGTCGATACTTGGCAGGTCATTGCCTTGTTAAACAATCAAGATATGATGAAGCCCTCAGTGTGCTCGGTGAAGACAACCCGAAACACCTTGTATCGAGTGCAAGCAATAGCCGGAGAAAATTATTACACAATGGTACGGGTCATGACAGAAGGGGCAAGCATGCTAGTAAAGCGGACAAGCATGATCGCAAAGACGAGAAGGCGCAAGAAGAGGCATCGAATTTGAAGTTTGAAGCTGCCATGTGTTACTTGCGAGGATTGTGTTATGCGAAGCAGAATTCATTTGACAAGGCCAAGGATTGCTATAAGGATGCGGTTGGTATTGATGTGCAATGCTATGAAGCATTTGAGCAGCTGATGAAGAACTTCTTGATGTCCCCTGACGAAGAATGGGAATTCTTAGAGTCCTTGGACTTTGACTCGATATCAATAGCAGACGACCCATCTAGTTCACAGGAGGCCGCGGACTTCACGAAGATGCTCTATACCACAAGACTTTCGAAGTATAAGAATCCTGCCGCCCTTGCTACCGCCACCGAAACCCTCTCCACACACTACAACCTCACTTCGAACCCAGACTTATTGCTTGCACGAGCCGACCTTCTCTTCACCCAATGTCGGTTCAAGGAGGCACTCGTTATCACCGAGTCTATCCTCCAAGAAGACAAGTATAACTTCAGCATATACCCGCTTCACCTTTCACTCCTTCAAGAACTGAAGCTGAACAATGCGCTGTTTCTCATTTCTCACGACCTGGCCGACAACCACCCGGAAGAACCTTGCACCTGGCTTGCAGTTGGTATTTATTACATGGCCATTGGAAAAGTTGCTGAGGCTCGGCGCTATTTCAGCAAAGCAAGTATGATGGATTCTCATTTCGGGGCTGCCTGGATCGGATTCGCACATACATTTGCGGCAGAAGGCGAACATGATCAAGCCATCTCAGCATATTCTACAGCTGCACGACTCTTTATGGGCACCCATCTTCCACAACTGTTCCTTGGGATGCAAAATTTACAACTCAACAACATGACCCTCGCGGAAGAATTTTTAAGAACGGCGTACGCACTGTGCAAATCTGACCCTCTATTGATGAATGAGATGGGAGTGGTATGCTATCATCAAGACCGTCTAGAAGAGGCAGTGGGGTTTTTCCGCCAAGCACTGAAAATGGCGGACGATATAGATAGTGATCCGTTAGCTTGGGTTTCCACCCGTGCAAACCTCGCACATACTTATCGTCGTCTCGGGGAATGGGACCTTGCATTGGCAGAATTCGACGAAGTCCTTCGACAAGCGGGTAAAGATGTGTCTATCTTCTGTGCAAAGGCACTGGTGCTTATGGAGTTGAGAAGGAGCTGGGACGCTGTTTTGGTGCTGCATGAGGCTTTGGCAGTGACTCCGCAGGATGCTATTGCGACTGAGTTGCTGAATAAAGCATTGGAGGAATCGATAGATAAAGGCACTCATGGCGAGATGGATAGTGATGAGGATATTGAAAGGGAATTAATGATCTTGAAAAGAGGCGTCAAGAGAGGAAAAGAAAGGGCAAAGTTAAGGGTCAGTGATGTCTTGAAGGATGGAGACAGCTTGATGGAGATGTCAGAAGTGATGTCCGATGACTGAGTGAGAATGTTTTGGGTTGGATGCGTTGTCACAAGGAGTAGGGAGTGCTGGATTCTGGGTAAAGAGCGAGCTAATCAACTTATTGATGCTAGAGAACATGAGAAATGATTACACGATCAGGAAACAACACCTGGTATTAAAAGACCATAGGAGAAATGATAGAACTATGAAACTCAAATTCCCTTTGTTCTGTCGAATCGAATGAGGCCAGAAATGCCATAATGTGCAGATCACAGACATACCATGAAAGTTACACAGCCTGCCACGGATAGACAATTGGATTATAGTTGTCCCCTTTCGTTCGTTTGGTCTTCCACAGAATCAGTAGGGACGTTAAGGCACTCACAGGCTACGTGGAAGGTTTCTTGACGATGGACGGCTGCTGGAATCTTGCTTGTAAGTGTTTCTATACTACCTTAGGTATGCTCCTTTTGCTTGAGCGGGCGCCAAGATCGGAAAAGCAGACAATCATTTTTGAGATCAATGTGTAAACTGATAAATATTCTGAAATTCGTTTTATTATTGTACCATAAATATCGCGAGCAAATTGAATTCCTCATAAATTTTACTTAATCATGACGGTCGTAATGATTTTACAACTTCGCATAAATTGACCTCTCGAACTCAGCAAAATGCTCACTCGTCTTTGGGTCTCCATGGGGGACCAACTGACTCCAGTAAGTGCCAGAAACGCCACTTGTTCTATCGATCCACCAGAAGGTATTACACAAACCTGTCCAACTCATGGAGCCTTTCTTTCTGCCCCCCTTCAAGTCTTTAAGATTGATCATTCCTCCAAGTCCATGTGTGACGGAGATGTTATTTGGAAGACCTCCATTGTAGGTCTCGGGGCTTGGATTATCACGGCGCCTTTTGTTGAAAGCTGCCTGGGCTTCCGGTGTCAGATTTGGAGTAAAGAGCAGATCAACAGAGGCAGAGGAGAGAAGTTTGCCATCGTTGTTGCAGATGCTTGTCAGAAGCTTTTGGTATTCCGGAGCTGAAACGTTGAGACCTGCTCCGCCAAGATCATCGACAGGCTCACTGGAGAAGACGGAGTCTTTGCTTGGAACAATTTCTCCATCTGGATTCAAGGTACTGCCGGTCTTTGGGTGACGATCGCCAACACGTAATGCCAGTTGAGGAATCTTTGCTTCGTAGCCTGGATGCTGACTAGGATGGAAGGTAGCATTGGCAATCCCTAATGGCTTCCAAATATTCTCGGCCATAAAGCCTTCGAGAGTCGTGCGATTGGCACGCCCGACCATTTCTCCAGCCCAGTCTAAGCCAGCACCATACTCCCATGAGCTGCCTGGCTCAAAAAGCAAGGGATAGTCATAGTTGTTCAGTAGGGTGTGGGGAAGGTCATCAGGCTGTTTTGGTTGCATGTTCCTCCATTTCTGGAGTCGAGGATGAAATCTGTCAAGATCAGTAAGTACATGACCCAGTCAAAGATCTAGGATAATACTCACACACCATATCCTACTCCGCTTGAATGTGTGAGGAGATGCCTTAGCTGTTGTCAGTCGTATCCTTGGAAATCTTCAAAGAACCCAATACCTGAGAGTAACAGGCTTTGTATTTTTCTCCATGATAGGCTTCCCTTCATCATCAAGGCCGGTGAGAATCTCCTTGTCCTTGAACTCCGGCAAATACTTCACCACATCCTCGTCTAGATCTAAAATTCCTCTTTCCACACACTGTAAAGCCGCAACACTAGTCATGAACTTGGTACAGCTCATAATCTCCAGCGGATCATCAACTTCCATAGCTCTACCTTCGGGTTGTCGGATATCGAATGGACCAAAAGCTTTGGCATAGCTGATGCCTGTCTGCGTGGAAGCCGTCACGACGCATCCAGGAATAACTTTGGCAGCGATCGAACTTTGGACTTTGTCCTCGAAATTAGCCATCCTGAGTAGAGTGAAAACAAATTACAAAATGCCACCGAACATGAAAAAAGTTCGCTGAATTACAATGATCTTTAAATAATGGAAAGACTGGTTATTAAGTATGTCGTCTTCATAAAGTGGATGATGTTGTTAAAGAACCTCGGCACTAGTGATCCTTTATACCTCTCCGCAATCCCACCTTTACTGTAACATCATTGAAGGGCGAAAGGCTGGGATCACCGTTGTTGTATCGTGTGAGAACGCCAGTTCAACGTTGCTCGGCCCCACTGGTTTGTAATACGCCGGGAAATGTCATATCGGGAGACACCAATCGGATCAGCAAGGAGCAATCCAATTCCGTTGACTTGACAGCTTGTGCGGCATTCATCGATTCATTCCTGCTTTTGATCACAAGCCTTTTTGCCAATCAGTTACATTACATTACATTACATTACACTCACTTGCATGATGAGCTGTTCCATACAACAGCATTGGATTGTGCCATTAAATTTGACGGCAGTACTGAATAAGTGCTTACACTCAGAAATGGTTGTCATCCCCTTTTATCTGATAGGCTCAAGGGTGTAAAAGGAATATACCCTCACCTCTCCCACCTAAGAGGTATCTCGGTATATCTCTTATCTACTCTGAGCCTATCTACGATAAAGCAAGATTGGAAATAGATTTCATTTTACATTTAACATATTTGCATTTATTTTGACCTATCAGCGGAAGGGCATACTGATAAGTACTTGAATAACTTATGATAACTTTGTTACTCTGAATCATCCCCTAATGATTAGTGCTATATTGAAAGGTTTAGGTGAGTATTGTTATATACAAAGGAAACATCTTTTAGCCACTTTCTAGGTGCAACAGCTTATTTAGTGAGTTCTCACTCATTGTTCACGTTGTCACCATTGCAGCAGTATTGCATTGGCCAAGCTCAGAATAAGTGAGTACAACGCAACACATCCAAACCTTGATAGAAAGATTGGCATACATTTGTGAAAACTCACTCGGAACTACCAGATCTGCGGGCGAGGCGGTGTGCAATGGCTTGTTTTTGACCCTTAAAAGCTCAGCTGCAGCAAATATAAGATTTGAAAAACACATAAGACTCAAGCTGGTGGTGGGAAGTCGATGGACAACGATAACGATTTCGCATTTGAATGATTACACAAGAGAGTGATGTATTGTCATGTTTTGGCCATGTTATTTCCGTCCAAATGTGCATTACTTGATAGAGATTTGGTTTTGCTTAGTTGAATGAAGACCTCCTCTATTTGGTAAACCGGTGACAAAGCTTCTCCATATGTGATATCAAAAATCGTTCAAGGTCATTAACCAGTTCAATTCCTATACATAAGTCTTTATAACCTAGAACGCCGCCGCCAATGCAGGTATCGATAATTAAACATCATACGACTTTCAATCCTTTAGTTTCTTCCCTGGTACTTGAACCAGTTCGGTCTGCAATCCTCCTTTTGTAGCCATGATTCTCCATCGGTGAAGCGACCAGTCACACAGCCCTTGCACTTGGGGGAATTTGGGCAGTTAAAGAATGGAACGTGCTGATATCCAATGTCTTGGAACCTGTAGTTATATCAGTACTGATGTGAAGAGGGTAACAAGAATGCTTCAAAAACGTACCAATGAATCTTGCTTGAATCCTCAAATAGTCCCAAAGCAACACTGTGCACAGGTGCGTCACCCCACCTCTCGTAAAAAAACCCACCAGCACGATCCAGATGATTGAAGTAATCCTCATAGGCTTGACTTCTCCAAAAGTTCATATCGGCAATCTCGAAATTGGTCCAGAAGTGACAAGTCGAGTAGCCGTTGGCCTTGTAATTATGCTCAGGTCGTCTTTCGCTATCCTTCAACCAAGCCATGGAGTTGTCGGAATGAATGTATTCTGGATGTTGTGCCAAAAATTTGATGGTTTCAGGCCACAGTGTCGGAATAGATTCAGGAGAGTCGTAAAGATTGATCGTGAAGCCATAGGTCTTATTGTGATCGTGCATAAATCGGAAAACATCATAGTCGACATCGCAGAAGAAGTGGACCTTTGGTTCAACTCGCCAGTAGTAACGGACATCCTTGAGTGCTGGATGCTTGTAAAAAAGGCCCGAGTTCCATCGACACATTTGGTGATAGGAGACCATATTGCTATACTGAACATTCTGCTCCTTCAAAATCTTCGCGGACTCATCGTAAAGTTCCTGGTTGATCCAACTGGGCACTTCCCAGTGCTCCTTTGGGATAAGCTCTGCGATACGGTCAGCATTGCTCAATCTTGAGCCAATGTTCAGAAGAACATACCGTAGCGGCATTCTGCCTTTGTCTCCTTCTGTGTCAATCGCTTGAATTCTTCGGTGAAAGGCTCGTCGTTGAAGAAAGTCCAAGGGTAATTGAATTTGGAGTTCCACGTTCGCTCGAGATCTCTCATTGCTTGCACCATACCCTGAACTTCATTGTTTCGGACCAACGATAGGAGGGTGGCATTGATGCGTTGCGAATTGGGATCGTTGGGTGCATAGCCCTCTGTAGCTCTCCATAAAACTCCTTCTGGTTCACCAGATGCTGTCGAGCATTAGCTTTCGGACATCGTCTCAGGGGATCTCAATGCACTTACGATCCAGATTGGGATCCCGTTCGGTTTGGGTGGTGCCCTTCTTTCCACCTAAGCTTAATGATGGCGGACCGCTGTGAATGTTGTAGATCAGAAAGGCTACAAGGGCCAGTGTTATCATGCCCAGTACTCTGATGGGTCTTGCAACTGCCATGGTGAAATCGTTGTTTGATACACCAAAGCTGGCTTCGAAGTGCTGCTTTGAGTAGGTAAGTCTTGACTATGCGCCGCGTACACAATCGGGTAAACTCCCATGGGCCCTGCTCTTAGTAGCGGAATGATGCCGGATTCTTGGCATAAGCTACCAATACCGTCGCCTAAACTCTGATAGGCACTGATCATGTCGCAGTCGCGTCTCTCGGTCGCGTGCATAATTCGCATTGTTGAGCTCGTGGTCATTGACAGTATCTAAGAGTTAGGTGCTGGTGATTAGTACTTGCTCACACCTTCAATGTCTTCAATCAGCTAGGAGGAGGTTATTCATGTATCTTGCTTCGCCAATCTCGACTGCGCGGCTTCAGCAATATGGCTCATATCGCGAGGCTTGGGGCTTTGACAGATGAACTGATAACAACCATTACTGGAACCTCCTCAAAGGTGAGCAAGGCATTCGGTCATCCCCATACATGCTGCTCAGCGCTTACTCTGGTACTAGAGTGAACCTTCACGATTTAATACTTATCATGAATCGGCTCTACGAAGTTTACGCTACAGCAATTATGCCCGAACAAATCAATTCGATGTCGCAGATCGATTGGAGGGACTTGAGGAGAAATTCAGAGTTTATTGCGAAGACTCTCTTGCCGACGCTCTAAAGGAACGACTTGATGAACTGAAGCCAAGGTCAAATAAATGGACCCCCGAAATTCTATATCTTCTACTCGAATTGTCAGACAAACCAGTCGAGAAATCAACTGTTGCCAGTCTAGAACTTTTATACCCATCAGTTGACCCTGCACCACCCCCTTTAACATGGAAAGAGCTAGTTGCTGAAGATCCTTTGTTGCGCGATAAACACGTATGGCGAAATATTGACTATGCTGTTGAGAGTTCAGATGAAGGAGAATACTTGGACAGTGCTGCTGAGAACCTCGATGACAATGAAACGACTGATCTATCAAGTGTTGACGATCAGGAATACTTGCGCTCAGAGGAACTCCTCCGAAGTACTGACAATGAAAGCCTCAACACACTTTTACAAGCACGGTTTTGGGGGTCAGAAGATAGCGCCAAATCTTCTCTGCAAGCAATACCTCTCACCGAGCTTCAAGCTGTTCGAGAGATACTATACATGTTACATGGCTTGCCAACTTCGATGTTTTCAAATGATCTTGACACGATTCAGCCTCTACAGGTTTTCCGACTAAAGCATGCCTCGCGAGCGATGCTTGCTCAACACCTTAGCAACTTTGCAGATTGGGGCACTAGCATTTCACGTCTTCGTGTTTATTTACAACGCAAGAATGAAACCCCCCTCCTACGATATTTACAGTACGCCATTGCGAAACGGCTGGACGCATTTGATGCAGTATTATCTACACTTGAACAAGATTATCTAGCACCACAGCATGATCAGGTTGTCAGTATCCTGGTAATAGCAAGCAAGCTTCAAACCTCTGTGCAACGCCTATCGAAGCTATCTGATATCGTTCAGCGCCTCCAAGATGATCAGACAGCCTGTCCCTTTCGCTATCTTGAGTTTCTGTATGACGAAACTTGTACAGCTCAGATGGCCGGGAACATCGAGATATACAAGTTTCTTGGAATCCTGTTTTTTGAGTGCTTCCAAATTTACCTACGTCCGATACGGCAATGGATGGAAGATGGGAGTCTTTCCGAGAATGACGAGACCTTTTTTGTAGCTCAGAGTGCCGAGTCCATTACACCAGCACTGCTCTGGGAAGGCAGATACCAGTTGCGTCAAAACTCAGAAGGTGTGTTACATGCCCCTCAGTTTATCCATACTGCGACGGACAGGATTTTCAACACAGGTAAGAGTATCATTGTACTTCAACACCTGGGGCGATATGAAGCTTTGAAGGCATCGTGGGCTACAACTGAGCCTATATTGAACTTCGAAACCGTTTGTGGAGACTCGTCGTTGGATCTAGCTCCTTTCTCTGCTTTGTTTGATGTGGCGTTCGCCGATTGGATCCAAAGTAAACATCATTTCACTTCGACTACTCTTCAGCAATGCCTATTCGAAGACTGCGGTCTTTGGACATCCATCTATGCACTAGAAACAATATACTTCATGCGTGATGGTGCATCTTCTTCCTTTCTCGCCTCAACCATATTCTCCAAACTGGATTCACTTAAGGATTCTTGGAATGATAGCTTTTCTCTTACAGAACTCGCCCAAAGTACTTACTCTTCTACACCATTCATAATCGGAGATCGCATCCGGGCTATCTCTCCTAACACCGGAAACGAGGACTTAGTTCGTTCTCGACGATCCGTGAAACACCTATCTTCGATCGCAGTAGAATACAGGCTTTCATGGCCAGTCCAATTGATTATCACATCTACAACTATACCATCTTACCAAAGAGTATTCACCTTCCTCTTACAAATCCGTCGCTCATCAAGCTTTCTTAATTCATCCCGGCTCAGCCAAGATGTTGATAATGAACATAGCAGTGCCGATGAGAGAGCCCTATACTACTCTACCCGTGCTCGTCTTTTGTGGTTCACGAACCTACTACACAACTACATTACCGATATAGTCTTGGAGAAGTGCACGTTCCAGATGCGAAGTCAACTTCGTAAGGCGGAAGATGTCGATGAGATGATAATCATCCATCGAAAGTGTCTCAAGAAGATAGAAGACCAGGCTTTACTTGGCAGAAAACTTGGTCCCATTCACAAGTCTATCATCTCCCTTCTTGACCTGTGTATCCAGATTGTTGATGCGAGGAACGTACATCTGGCTGGAAAGGATCCACAGGCAAGGAAGCCTCAAGCAGAGTGGAATAGTGATAGTGAACCGGAGGAGGAAGATAGTTTCGTTGAGAAGGTGGTAGTCGAAGTGGGCTATGGAGATGAACTAAGGGCGATCCGTAAGAGATATGAGAGTCTGGTCAGGTTTGTAGCCAGTGGATTGAGAGGTGTTGCCAGAGTTGGAGGGGAGGGAGTGGCTGTTTGGGATATTCTAGCAGAGAGGATTGAGGTTGGATTAGTTTCTTAGGCCTGAACAATTACAAGGAAACGCTTCAAGATTCAAAGAAGCCACTACGTAATCTCAAATGAGGCCTGTGAAGGCGCAGCACTGAAGAAATATTGTGCATGCTAGAGAGTTGCGCAAGCCAAAGCCTTGATATCAGCGCCGGCTAGGTCAGTCAAGAGATCATTCATCAAAGTAATCTCGAAATAAGACAACCATACTGACGGTTTAGGCAGGAGAACTGATTATCCCATGTTGACTCGGAAGATGAGACTCTAGGTTATTGATATGGATACCGAGCCACTCAAAACACTTATTTCTCCCTTCACGCCATAGAGTTGGCCGATACGATTCGATTTAGAGGCTGCAGATCTCAACGACATTTCGTTGTCGAGATTATGGGCGCTCGTATTACACGAACAAATGCGAGGGTTTTCGTTGAGTACGCTTGAGAGTGTGGGATGCTTTTGGTAGTGGGCTGAATTTGCGACGAGATATGGAAAGGAAGTACAGATCAAGACCGTGGATTTGCGCTCGCCTTGTCTCTTTCTTGCCACTGCTGAATGATTGACATAAGATGTGTCTAAAAAGTCTTTCCGTGATGATGTCTTTGAAGAAGAGCGCGAAGCAATTTTAGGATCCGATTATAGACCCCCCTATTTGAATATTACTACTCTTGAACAGAGAAATTGATCATTCTGTGGTAGAGTTGACAGAAGATGCCAGTTGAACGTCTTCGAGGCTGCTTCGAAGTTATCTCGAGTTGCCTAGTCATTGAAGATTGTACTTGTATACTCAGGTGATATATCATAGAAGATCTGTATCAGTACCTCAACAAAACTGATCAATGTCGTCCTTCTGCTAAGGAACAGAAAGCCCCTCTGTCCCTAGGAGGATACGAAGAGGGTTGTACTTGTGAGTTGACTGCTTTACTCTATGAGATGATTTGACTTTTCACTGTGGAATGATTATCGTAATGTGAAGACAGGGTGGAAGTCAGCAGATCTCTGGTTCAAGTGCAAGTGTCGATAATATCACGTTAGTCATCGACGACTTGCTTTCGATAAATACAAAAACTCATGTCTAACATATCGCAAAGGTTTTGATCCCTTACCATAAAGAAGAAGGCAATTCAGTTGGTATAATAGCATCAGGCTTTTTAAGTCGTGCAACTGGATAGGAATTTGAGGTTCTGCTGATCCTCACCCTCAACTCGTTATGAGGCCGCCCAGAAACATCATCGCAATACTCCATGATCGTCCCCATAAAGAGCGTAAGATGCTCTCTTGTAGACTTCATGCCTTAGCATTGAGAAGTGATGGTACCCAAATGCTCGGACTTTCTTTGATATCAGACAATAGTCCCGTATCAGGAAATTCTCAGCAAGCCCACGACAATCCGAGAGCAACATCTTTCAACAAACACCGCATTCATTACACATCAATTCGTCAGAATTAACTGTCTACTCAAAAAAGAAGCTTCGCAATACCATTACCAACGAAGCCCAAACGTTGAAGTGAAAAAAGATCCACCCACAACCACAAAATCCAAAGAAGGAGAAAGAAAAAAAAGTATAACTTACACAGAAAAGCAAGTCAACAAAGATAACAAGCCTGCCTCCCCTCACTTCGTCGGAAACATCCAAATTCTCAAGATTGCCTCCCGGGCCGCAAATCATTCCTCAACCTCAATATCAGGCCCGCTATTTCCCACGACCCGACAAATTCGCCACCATCGACCCAAGAGATCTAATTTGCCACTGTCGCAGCAACGCCCGCCTCCACGCCGCCACCCACGCCTCACGCATCACGCATCACGCATCACATCTCACGTCCAGGGTCAACGCTCAACGCTCAGCACGAACCTACCTCATCAAGCTTGATCATGGAGTAGAGCAAGTAAGTAGAATATGCACATGAATACTGAGCCCGGCCCTCAGATGCATTTATTCTCGGGGTGGGTACGGGCGAATCGACTCGCACTGTGGGCTACGCACGATGAGATGGGTAAGTACTTATCAGTAAGGGGACAAGGAGTGGGACTCTATCGAGGGGGCGAGGCGGTCGTTGAATGCATCGGCGATGCAGGGCGTGCCTGAGAGCAGTCAGGCATGGGAGGCACACTCGACGTCATATGACGATTGGGACATTCCATGAAGGGAGGAGGACCGGTAGGATGAGGAGCAGATGGTCAGGCCAGATGTCATGGCTCCCAATCTAAGCACGATACAGCGTGCTCTGATCTGTGAGATCACGACGGCTGTTTCTGTTGCATTTGTTGTGGGTCGCTGCTGGGATGGGAACATGCTAAGTACGGAGGGGAGGCTTCGCGATATTGAATGGGGGGGGGGGGGGGGGGGGGGGGGGATATAAAAAAAAAAAAAAAAAAAAAAAAAAAAAAAAAAAAAAAAAAAAAAAAAAAAAAAAAAAAAAAAAAAAAAAAAAAAAAAAAAAAAAAAAAAAAAAAAAAAAAAAAAAAAAAA
>JAGKQE010000138.1:0-31911 GCA_022609375.1 Xenosphaeropsis pyriputrescens | reverse complement strand
AAAATTTTTTTTTTTTTTTTTTTATTATAAAAAAAAATAATTTATTTTTTTTTTTTTTTTTTTTTTTTTTTTTTTTTTTTTTTAAATTTTTTGTCGCCCCCCCCCCCCCCCCCCCCCCCTACGCTGCCCGTCAGCAGAGTAGGCGTACCTTGCACACAGGCCCGGCTTGGACTGGACTGGACTGGTCCCTACCTACCTAGGTAATAGGGTCTGCTACAAAGATAGGTACCTAGGTTTGCGCCGGCCAACCGGAACGGGGTTGCTGACCCGATGCCGGCGGCGTTGATGGCATGTATTCTATTACAAGTCAAGTAAAACTTTGTGGGTTGGAATGCTAATGGGGACATGTTTGAGGTACGTACCTGTTCTAATGTGTGCAGCTCCTGCTTGGGCATGGCTTTTCTTTGGGAGTGGGATTTGTTCTGCATGGGCTGGTGAAGTACATAAGGTAGCTTCTTTCATTGCTGTGGCTTTTGCTACTGAGAGGTACGGGGATCTCGGTGTTTACGTGTTTTATGGAGGGTTTTTGAGGAGTGGTAAGCTATTATGAATGAGAGAATGACTGAAGTGCTTGACCTAGGAACACGGCTTGAAGTAACCGGCATAGCTTCCAGCTATCCTACTTGCTTCTGCTCTACTCATTCATGCCCATACTCTCTATTCCCATACAGTAGTATTCAGGTGCAGGATAATACGAGTGACAACCACGTATTTGCCGGACAAGTACATCCATGCCGCTCCTCATCGCTGTATTCTGCAAGGCGAAAGCGTAATTCACCACTTGTTTGACAGCAAGACAGACAAGACAAAAAAGCCCAGCCTTATATCGCTAAGTAGATAATTTTCCACAGCCGGGGGGGGGGGGGGGGGGCTATTTGCACTTCTCAAGCGCCACAGACTCCCACGGCCGATGGCCAACTACCTTTCTTACCTTACCTAACACCCAGTTCAGTATGTGCAGCAGCACATATCGTAATAATCGTTCGATGAGGCTGCCCCCCACGGCACGGCTTTTGGATGGCACTTCCTTGGCTCGTCGCAGTCGTTTTGCGCGCTTCTTGCTCCGCGACTTGCCTAGGCCCCGGAGGCTGATTCGCAATACCTATCCTGGCTTGGCTCTGTATCAGAGTAGAGTGCCGTGAAGTTGTGCGGAGGATTCTGCTGCTGCGTTGCTCATGAATACTCCGTCCCCGACGTAGTAAGAATCTGTTCACTTGCTTTTCCGGGAGTAATTACACCACTACGAAGTCATTGATAGGTTTGTGTGTGATATGACTCGCTGCTTAGTAAGTCGTTGTACGAGGATTGATGGATATCGACTCAATCTTGCCATTGTACTCCATACCTTACTCTCCTCTATCCAACTCATGATAGAAAGAAGCCCTCTCCATCTCCAAGTCCAGCTCTCCCATTCTACTCCCACTCCCCTCAATACAGCCTCACCCATTCACGCCCAACAGTCCATCTCACAACGGAAGAGAAGGCCTCTCTACTCATCCGTACGGCGCTCGTCATACCAAAGCAACTCCTACCGACATGCGGCGTCAAGATATCAACAAAGCACACCGCCGCCGCTCCCTCCCCAACGCCAAACGCCTATTCTGACGAGTGACGAGGTGGGTAGCGACTAATACCACCACTAAGCACCTCACTAATGATCCAGATCCCCCTCGTTGGTGCCTAACGTCCCGTCGTACTTGCTGTGTGTCGTTTGCGCCGACTAATGATTCCGCGTGGTTCGGTATGCTTTGGTTTGGTTTGGGATGGTCTAGCATGGCATCGCATGGCGAAAACGTGGTGCGACTTACCCAAGGTGGTCCAGTGCGCCATCCCCCATGTACCGTGGACTGCTTACAGTCTGTATGTATGTACCTATGTATGTACTTGTTGTGCTGCTCGTGCATGATTTGCACGGAAAAGTCTACGAACGAACATGTACTCGTGAAGAGGACTAGGGACTTGGCGCCGATCTCTGAGCAAGCTCTGCAAGTTCTGCTCTGTTCTGTATGAGGTACGTAGTAGTAAGTACTTGGCTGCTGTAATAGACAAAATCTTCAACTTTCCACATGAGTAGGCGGGTGCTAACGACTTTCGGCCTTGGCGACCTCATTCATGCAGATGCAAGACGACGGAGTTGGCTATGAGGACCTCAAGGGGAGGGCTGCGGTGAGATGTGCATCTTTATCTGTACATAGTACTTACAGACGTATGTAGTAGTATGTACTTGTATTTAGTACATGTTCAATGGTCGCCGATATAAGGTAGGCTGCTTTTCTTGAAGGTTGGTTTCGGAGGTAGGTAGGCTCATATCAGGTAGTCAGTTGTAACTATGTATCACACGTCACGCAACATAATACAACATATATGGTGATAAAAATAAAAGGAAGAAGCAGTCATTGGTTCTACTATGCAATATAGTCTGTCTTTGTTTGATTGATCTATTAATTATTCTTCGATGGACTCCTTTCTTCTCTAATTTTCTCTCATTTTATCTCTGCTCTCTTGCTATTATTAATTCCACTATTCCTACTTATCACTCTTCTCTACTCACATGGATGATTACAATGTGCATCTGCGGCGAGCTCGCCGATCACCCCTGACCCTGCCGCAAAGTATGTATGGTGCTTACTTACAATGTACTCCATACACAATCGCCCCATAGGTATGTACTATGTACCTGTTCTCAATTGTAGAAGGCAGAATCTGGGCAGAATTAAGTTTGCCCTCTTTTGATTTTTGTGGAGTTCGAATGTGCCCTCTTTGCATACATATGTACCCCCCATACTACCGCTTACTAGGTAGGCCATCATCTATTGCTTTTCCGTTGTGCCCCGGAGAGCCTTCACTTGAAGCTTCGACGACCATGCTGCATAACACGCCGCATCGTAGGTATGTGTGTACCTAGGCATTGGCTGGGACACCTGCACAGTCCGCCGGCGGATGGCCTCTTCTGCGACCTCATACATGATACATCATACTTTCACTTGCACTTGAACATCATACATCATACATCACACTTGTACTTGTACTTGTACATGAAGGGGAGGCTGGATAGGCTACGTACCTGGCCACTGGGCCGTACCCGTACCCGTACCCGTACCGGCGAACAACTGGAACAGGTCACACAGCATAAGCACGCAGAATCCTTCTTGAACAGATGCAGCAGTTGCAGCAGATGCAGTTCTCCCCCCTGTCGGACTATCAGATCGCATACGCTGACAGTCATGTGTGACAGCACGTGTTTTCCTCTCGACCCCCTCACACATCACACACGCCGGTGCAAGAGTCGGATTTCCTCTTGTGATGCTGCAACACTGACATTGAACTGAACTCACGCTCGACCCGCTCGTTACGCAGTCCCAATGAGGACTACATATGTACAAGTACAGTACAGTACAGTACAGTACTTACAGGACACATGAGTCCCTCACTTTAGGTAGGCATGCATATGCGCCTACGACAGTGGCCGATACTGCACGGAGTCATCTATCTACATGTACTTGTGGAGTAAGTCCATGCGTACTATAAATGTACCTGCACAATACAATACGATACGTATTATCGGGACGTCGACCTTCTTTTCCCCGCCAAACATGACCAGCCAGGTCAGGTCAGGTCAGGTCAGGTCAAGCCAGGCCATGCCATGCCTCTCCTTCCAAGGTGTGGACTGCTACAATCTTCATTCCGCCTCTTGAGCCACAGCCTGCTTCTTCTCACTTCGTCGCTGTGATTGCCGATCGAAGCCGACGGAAAAACCCTCGTCCTTGCATCTACATACGTTCATCTCTTTCTACATGTCTGTCGTCGTCACCCTCGTCACGCCAGAGGCATCGTCAGCCATGACCAAGCCCTTCACCCTTCAGGCACCGCTCCACATCGGTAGGCGCTCAGGTGCAAGGGTGAACCGACAGGGGACCTTCCGCTATCACTATTCTACTTGAGTACGATACTACATACGTATGTACAGAGTTCTAAGTACATGTACATACCTACCAGCTCTCCAGGACAAGAACCTGATTTTGCATCACGAGCCCGGTCAAGATCTCAAGTCTACCTCATCGGCAGCATATGTACGCCCGCTTTGCTCCCGGGCCCTTTTACGGATCTTGCTGTCAGACTGGAGCATATCGACCAAAACAGCGTTGCTTGACAACGTAAAGAGAAGGTGAATGGCAATCCAATCATCGAGGCACCATCGTGGTGTGATAGCGTCACAGTGTCCTGTCACATCCTCACAAGGCAAGATGAATAAATCAACGGCACAAATGTCTCGTGCTTTTTCACTTGTAGGTTCATCTCCACTATTTTTTCTCTCGGCTCAGAGCTGCGTAGCACGGACCAGCTTAGATCCAGCACGGTTCTCACGGTACTGATGTTTATTTTGAGGTCGTTCGACCTACAAGGATATGGCCTGCTCCAAATAGCATCCAGAGTTGAAGCCGCACAATTTACACCATCAACCTTAGCATATGGGGATTTGGAGATGAAGGGTGATCCTCCAATATCCCACATTGTCCTGTCCGTCATCTCGCCCCAAGCACGATCCTCACCTTGTATGCCTACAAGGACTTTCCTGGTTCTTCATAGCAGCTCCTCATCTGCCAGCTATCTTCCACTGTTCGAAATCACCCACCTATCCTCACCAATCACGCTTCAACCTTCTTGCTCTCATCTTCCTTGCGACGCATACTCACGGCAAGAGAAGTTGCCAAGATTAGACGCGCAAACTTCAAGCTATAGGTGCTTGTCCTACGATGTTCCCAGGGGACTCTCTTGATCATGGCCGGATCTGGCATGCCACCTTCCTACTTCTTCATAGCATCGGTATCACATGTCCACAAACAGGTGATGTGATATTTCCAGGCATAGCATCAGCATACCCTTAAAAGTAGCTGTAATAGCCTTCTGGTCATGGATTCAAGGATCTACCAGCGAACCCGTTGGCAAGTGCTAGCCAGATTATCAAGGCTTTTGCTATGACCCGGCTGAGACATCATCGCTGACAGGCTTCCAGAAGAAAACTCAAGTGCTGCCAAGAAAAGGACGCAGCGGCCGAGGACATGCTAGAAATAGTCAGTGTGGAAGGGGGCAAGACATCAGATCATGTCTCAAGTCTATCATTGCGCAAACAGTGACATGGCCGTTGAGTGGTCTAAGACAGCGCCACGAAGTGTAAGTATCATTGAGCCGATATTAGACCAAACCAAGCAACGTGGTCGGTCGATCCGAAGGGGTTTACAATCCTTCTCGTCGATCAAACTCGTCGTCTTCCTGTTGCTAAATGGCTACGGACTGAATGGGATGACCCCATTTCGATGTACATTCAACTCCAGGGGATAAACTTAGCTGAAGCAAGAAAAAAGGTAAAATCTTGATAATCGGCCCCGTTTCTCAAGTAAGTAAGCATGGAGTGGAATACGGAGCTTGGTTGCATTGACCAGTAGGCAGGATTTCTATTGGCTTCTAGCCATGCTCAGTCGTATGAAAGTATTCTCCATACGGGAGAACCTCCAGAATTCTAGTTTCGTTGCTTATTACTGTGCCTGTGGGATATATTGTACGCACGTGACTAGCAATTTTAAGATTGGGATGCACGCTTCAACCTCATCCTTCAGTGTCTGTGCCAATTTTGCCATGCATGCTACCCTCCAGAGTTTCTTACTAGCAGCCGGAGCGGGAAAGCCTTTGATTGGAAGGTATTAGCAATCTCCGTGCAGTAATTTGAGCGAGCAGCAAGCAGCAAGAGAGAGAGAGAGAGAGAGAGAGAAAGAGAGGGTCGGAGGAAGCTCCAGGATTATCATATCGTATTTTAAGAGGCATGTGATTTGCATAAAATCTGCATAGGAATAAAGTCAACACACATCTCGCGAAATGCTAAAGGCGAAAAGCGAGAAGCGAAATGAGATGAGATGAGATGAGATGAGATGAAATGATGTAAAGCTTTCCCTTCGCTTTCGCTTGCACTACCACTGGCGCACTCTACGCGCGACATCGCGAACATTCGCGATATTGCAATCTGCGAGTAAGAGCGCGTCACATCACGGTCACGTTATCCGCACACCACACTTGCAAGGTAAACAAAGATTCCTTCTTCGGCGCAAAGACAAGACAAGACAAGACAAGACAAGAAGACTCGACTCCGACGAGACTTGATGTGCAGGCAGGCGAGCAGGACGAATACCACGCAGAACCCCATCGCAATCACCTCCACCTCAGACATACGGAGTAATATCTGTCAAGCAAGGTAAATCACCAGGTATCTCCGTCATACCGTACAAGACCGGCCCCAAGCAAAACAACCCAATCCAACCCAAAGGCCCAAACCGCAACGGCCGTCACCCAGCCCATCGAGATCCAGTCTGCACGCCCAAATCCCAGTCAATCAAGTGCCGGCCTACCTCACTCAGCCAGCACCGAAAATGGCCACCCCCACATCCCCTCGCTCCTCAGCTACGAGCAACACCACCACCACCATCACGCCTCCATCCACAACCGCAGCCGCAACGACAGCTTCAACGGCAACGGAAACGCCGACGCCTTCCGCGTCCGCGGTCCCGGCCCGCTCCCCCCCAGACAGTCTCATCAACCATGCCGACGCCATCGACTACTGGCAGGGCGTCGACGCCGACGTCAACGGCATGCTCGGCGGCTTCCCGTACATCTCGCGCGTCGACCTGCAGGGCTCGCGCAATTTCCTCGCCAAGTGTGGCGTCGTGCTGCGGAGGGGCGCCGCGAGGCCCGGCTTGAGGAATGCTGTGGAAGGCGTTGGAGATTCCAGGGTTGAGAGGGTGGTGGATTGTGGCGCTGGGTGAGTCTTTTTTCTTTCTGTTTCTTTTTGGGATTTTCTTGCTGGAGGGTGTAGATCGATCACTTGTATCACTTGCAATTGAATTTGGTCTTGTTTTGCCTTGCCTGAGGGTCCTGCAAACGTTCTTCTGGAAACCCCCTTTGGAAGAATCTCGTGGAACATCTGCTCCATACTTGGGTACAAATCTTGCGCTATTATGGTATATTTATGATGCAACTTAAAATTGTTGTCTCATTCACTTGAGAATGTGGCAACCGTTGTCATTTACACCATCCGTCTTAGTCGTAACCTGGAACTAATGACTTTCGCAGAATAGGAAGAATTACCGAAGGACTGTTGCTTTCTATAGCTCGTACTGTTGATATTGTCGAGCCCGTGGCCAAGTTCTCCGAGAAGTTGGTTGGCAAGGAGGGTGTGGGTGAAATCTTCAACGTTGGTTTAGAGAAGTGGACACCATCGTATGCTGAAGGTTATGACTTGGTCTGGAACCAATGGTGTCTCGGGCATCTCACAGATTTGCAATTGGTAGAATATCTACGCAGATGTGCTAAGGGATTGAAGGTCGAAAAAGGATGGATTGTCGTTAAGGAAAATTTGAGTACAAGTGGTCAGGATATATTTGATGACGTTGATAGTAGTGTTACCAGGTACGTTGACTCCCAACACCACCTCAACGGTCATGTCTCAAGAGTAGTCTGAGACCTTCATGCTGACTGAAATAGAACCGATGAAAAATTTCGCAAGCTCTTCGAAGAAGCAGGTCTCAAAATCAAGAGGACCGAAATTCAAAACGGTCTTCCTAAGGAGCTATTTCCGGTAAGGATGTACGCTCTTCAACCGATAACTTGAGGAAAAGAAAGAGAAGAGAAGAAAGAAGGAAAAAGAAGAATCCAAAACATCCAATTCCCCGGTTCAAGACCAATATTTAAGACTCCGCAGAGCATTTCCGACCTGTCATATCATCATTACGAATATGCCGGGCGGTCCAGATTCAACTTCATGCAAAGCATAAGAATCGGCATCCTGTGCGATTCAGTGCGAGACATCAACACCACTTCACGAAGCCACGCGCAAAGCGTATTTCATGCTTGGAATGTTGGGCAGCAGCTCAAACAATCTAGACTCAGCTGTGCGACATTCCATCATAACTTTGAGCCCATGCTCACAACCACAAGGCGAAACACCAAGTTGCCGGCTCAACGTTCTAGAACAAGTAGTATATCTACGCCTCTCAAATATCCAAACAGGCAGCGAAAATCCCCAAGGAAAAGAAGAAATCCTCAAAGCGTCGGCGTCTCCCCTCCCCTGCATCTCGTACCCTCGCAAAATTCCCTGCCTCATGGATCACATGAAATCTCGTTCGTTCAAAACTTCGTCCGTGTAACAGAGACCCTGAGATGAGATAGCCATCAAACCCCCACAGCCGTGGCATTGGTAACCCCCAATATATATCTTACAAACCTACCAACCTACCTTTCCTGTCCAAAGTGGCAAGCAAGCCTCCGATCCCCCACTCCCTTCCCACCCCACAATCTCCTTCACAGCTTTCTTCAATTGCAATGTCCCGCTACCACCCTCTTGCCGAGTACATCTCATCCCTCTCACCTCATTTCGCCGTCCCCAGCCTACCGTCATCTCCCCCACCGTTGCCGATGAACAAATGAAAATATCCAGAAGTATACATTCCCCGTCTATCTCCACCTTTCCGGCCACATCCGGCCACCGGCCACTGGCCACCCGCCACCCCGTTTCTAGCGCCTGCCAACCAGCTATATTTCTGTGTGTATAGATATGATACCTGCCCATTTCGGCCCGTGGCTACAGGAGCTGGCCCCGGTGCCTGCAGGGCAATGCGCCCGTTCGTGTGCATGCATCCGTCGTCAGCAGCGCTGGGGTGCGGCCCGTCGTGCCATGTGGGCGGGCCGCCGGGGCGTTAGTAGTGTGCTATGCGATTCTGGGATTCGGGCAGAGTTGGACGGGCACGAGTGGGCGTGCTCTTGCTTGTCTCTGTGAAGGGGAGTTATGTATGGCGGGCCATGGCTTCTCTCGGCCATGAATGTACATGTATTTATCTACCTATATGTTGTACTATACCTACGAAGTATTCGAGTATGTTGAGTGTCATTTACCGAAATTCTTGCCTTTTTCATGCTCTGGTGCAAGGAAGTGGAGGGGAGGTGTGGGAAATCAAGAGAAGAAACGTATACGCTTGCTTCTATTTCCATATTGATTTTGTGGTGTCTTTTGGCGGGAATTACCAGATGTTGGAGGAAGACATTGTATGTTCGCGCAGCCCCGTTGGAAAGAGGTGAATCATTGCGTCTTTATAGACAACAAAATGAGCGAGAGACTCAGGCTCCATATGACGATTTCCGGTGCAATCTCGCCATCCTTCATCTCTTTACCTCCCTCGTGTGCGCTCGAGGAGTGCGTGATCGATCAACCAGGAGTGAACTGGGAGAAAATCTCTCATCCAGTAACTATGTTTTGCTCGTCGACATGTCTCTCCCTGCAGAAATCATCTCCGTGGAATTAATTCAATTTCCAGAAGGCAGGCTCGCGCTCTATTTTCGAACTTACACTTTCCCGCTGGCCTCTGCACTGCTCCGAATTCTCTGATTGCCCTCCGTGTCTCGCCCAGAGAGACGAGACGAGCTGGTCTGGTCTGGTCTGGCGGTCGATGGAAGCAAATTTGTTGATTCCTCAGTCCTCAGTCATCACTCATCTCATTGTCCTGCTGAAAAGCGTGGGCCCGCGGGGAAATCGCCTGAGCCCGAGCTTTGCTCTACGCATAGGTGATAATTCCCCAGTGTGTAAGACAAGACTCTATCTCTAACGACCTTAATCGGATCTTCACAAACCTTCTGAAATGTGAGGGTTCGTGGAGGCTTAACGGGCAGAATTATGCCAGATGGAATATGAATATGAACGTGGATATGAACACGAATATGGATGTATTCTGGTTGAAGCAAGAGGCAAGGCAAGGCAAGGCATTTCGGAACGATGTTAGCATACCCGGCCATGGTGCAAATCCCTTGCCCCACGGGCGCCAAGCGTCGAGCGACGACCCACAACAGCCAAATGACCTCAGCGGAAAGCCGAGACACCTGGAGACACATAAACCAAGCGCAGCATCCAAACAGCCGCACACAATCCCCTGAAACTTTGCACATTCCCTTGTCCAAGCCCATACTGCCAACCTAAAATTCTTCCCTTCCGACCAACTGTCCCGACGGGAAACACAGCCAGACAGCCCTCTCTCGACTCTTCTCTCATCATGGCGGAAATCAAAAAATGGATCGTCACCGAGCCCTACCTCGATCTCCACTGCGGCCTCGGCGAGGCGCCCTACCACGAACGTGAGAACAACAGGTTGCGCTTCGTCGATATCAAGAAGAGACATCTTCACGTGATCGATCTCGCTGCTGGGCCCGAGAGCTTGAGGACTGTGCAATTGGACATGCCTGTTGGTGTTACGGCTGATATCGAGGGTATCGATTCCAAGGACAAGATTCTGGTTGGTGGAAAGCATGGGATTGCCGTGTTTGATAGGAAGACGGAGAAATATGAGTATTTAAAGAGGTTCTATGATAGCAATGAGAGAGATGAGAGGCTGAGGAGTAATGATGGTGCCGTGGATCCTCAGGGCAGATTCTGGATTGGCACAATGAATGATTTCTGGGTTGGAGAGCCGCAATCTGAAGGTTGGTGACAGTGTTTTTTTCTTTCTCCTCCTTTTCGAATCACCCCCTTTCCACTAGGGAGACGGGACCCATAACTGAGGGGTGTTGGGACGGTTGTAATCACATAATGGATTCTCGAGAAGCGGGAAAGTACAGAGTCTCATGATACATCGCAGGTACCCTCTTCCGCTTCGACTCGGACCTCACCCGAACAATCATAACAGAGGGCCTCACAATCCCCAACGGCATCGGCTGGAGCCAGGACCACAAGACCCTCTACTTCACTCACAGCACGGACAAGAAGATCTACGCGTACGACTTCGACGCCGCGACGGGCGCCATCAGCAACAAGCGCACCTTCTGGACGCTGGAGGGCGCCGGTGACCCGGACGGCTTCAAGATGGACCGCGACGGCTACATCTGGCAGTGCGTGTACGGCCAGGGCCGCGTCCTCCGCCTCAGCCCCGAGGGCAAGATCGTCGGCGAGGTCTCCTTGCCCACTCGCTGCGTCACGTGCCCTGCTTTTGTCGGCGAGGAGCTCTGGATCACTTCTGCGGCTGAGGAGGACCCGGAGAACTACCCCGAGAGCGCCAGGTACGGTGGTGGTCTGTTCAAGGTCAATGTGGGTATCACTGGCTTGCAGGACTATAGGTTCAAGCTGGACCAGAAGGTATAGGGATCCCTTCTTCGTAGATGTAGATGGAATACAAATACTGCCCCCACGGCGTGTATATAATTGAGCGTTGCTACATGATATCTCCCTCATATATGGAGTCTCCGTGTTCTCATCATTATTAGTGACCGCCTCAACGATATGCTCTTTCGTAAAGAGCATATCGTGCCAAAAGAGAACTGCTTCCAGTTTGGCTAATTCACGAGAGAGATGAGAAACCGCTTCAAACACAAACATCAACAACAATAAACACTTTCCATAACTCAGTGACACAAAATGTACATTTCCTCTCTCTATATTACAAACTCACAACTTATAAAACGTATCCTCTATCATTAACACAGCTCCACTCCCTGACTCCCATACCTTCTTCTAATTCCAGACACCACCAATACGCCTCTCTTGCCTTCTCCACCTGTCCACCCTCCTCATAGGCCCTCGCAAGCGCGAACCAAGCCTCGGAGTAATTCCAACCAGAGCCCAGCTTCGTAAGCGCAGAAAGCAAGCCATAAGCGCGGTCTCTTGCCGCAAGGCGATCTAATGTCGAGGTAGGGGTATCTGTTGAAGACGGGGTGATTGTGGATGCGGTGGGAGGACGCTCAACATCAGTTTCTTGTTGAGCAAGAGTGGCGGTTGGCAGGCCAAGGGGCGCGGGTTGGGTCGTGCGTGCGGACACGGAGACACTGTCGCCTTGGATGGGTGGAACGGGCGTTGCGGTATTGACATTGGGCGTGGAGGATGCTGTAAACGTCCCAGGAGGATCGAGAAGGGTCGGTAAGGGAACTGGTGGTAATGCTCTGCTATAGATATCGAGGAGGATGGTGGAAAGTCCAACGGTAGCGGATGGATGATCAGAGAAAGATGTGAGGGCAGACTCAAAGTCCGAAAGCGCGGCGTATGGGAGCTTTTGTGCTTGAGCGATTTCTCCTCGCTGTAGATATTGTTGTTAGTTCATGGCTTACAAGCTTCAGATAACAGCCACAACTTACCTCGGCCCAAATATCAGCCCATAACTGTACAACGCTCCTGCCACCACCCCATCCCGCATCTTCTGCCGATGTGGTCTCCTCGATGTCTACTGGGACATCAACCTCCAGGACTTCCACAAGCTTGAAGGCTTCATCAATAGCACCCTGTGCATCTTCATACAGCGATGCTCGTCTATAGAAACCGGCAATGAGCAGCCAAACCTTGATAAGAACACCTACACGTCGTCGCTTAATCTGATTCATAGTAAACCTCGTTACCGGGTTTCGGCTCGTAGAAGACTGACGCAGATCATTGGGAAGTCTTGTGTCTTGGCCCCTGGAGCTGTTAAGCAGTTGCTGCTCCTTCTGCGGCATGTTTTGTGAATTTGGAGGCAGTTGAGCCTCTGCTCTGCTTGGCTGGGTTTCATTTTGGCCTGTACCAATGGTATCATTTAGCCAGGCTCCTTTCTCATCTGTTGATGTGGGTGGAGTGAAATATTGTGTACCTGTGCCAAGCCCCTCTACACCTGCAAGAGTTGGACGGGCGGAGAGACCAGTACCATTTGATGTTCCACCTCGGCTCGCACTTGCGCTTCGATCACGTCTACTACCAGTTTTGGTGCGAGGAACACTGGCATTACGCTTTCGGACCCTTTCAGGATCTTGACCTGATGCATGGCGATGATGGCGTTCTTTTCCTGGAGTGCCATTCTCATTCGTGACTTGAATCGTGGGCGCTCTTGCCACATCCGCAACAATAGTTTGTGCTGTCTCGGGCGGCTTTGTGGCGTCCGTCTTCTCCTCTTCAATTGTGAAATCCGTATGCTGAATAGAAGCTTTCCGTGCCGCACGACCGGAGCGGGTAAAGATGTTTCCTCTAAGACTTCGGATAGTACCAGCTGAGCTCTTGGGGGGTGCTGGAGCAAGCTTTGTGGACTGTTTTGCGCCAGCTATAACAGTTCCCGCTGGATCGCCGAAAAGTCTTGCATATAGGCTGAGTAGCTCATCACTAGCATTTACAGCTACCTCAGATCCCTCCAACACCTCAAGCAGGGTGAGTTGTGTGATCTTAACTTCAAGTACACTTTCTTTTTCAAAGTCTTCCATCTCATCGACAAGACCCGAGATCTTCTCGCCAAACTTTTCGCTAAGGTGCTCACTGCGGAAAGTCCCCTTATCATTGCGTCCGAACAATATCTCAGGGTCTTGAAACTGCTCAAAGGCACCTTCACATGCCCTTGCAGCCATGGTGAATTCTTGCCGAGCACTGAGCAAAAGTGCCAGCAAGTGCCACAGTGGAATGAGAGCTCGCTCTCGTGCATAATCGCCTCCTTCTGGCCCGAGATCTGTGGTGCGAGTTCCACCGGGGCCACCAGTTGGAAGCAGTGCAGTCTTTACGACACTAATGGCTGCATCAAGTTCTCGTCTCTCAGCAAGCAGGTTTCCAAGCACGAACAAAGCTTCAATGTCGTTGCTGTTTCTATATCGACCAGCTAGTGCTTTCTGCATAGAGGATATCGCCTTATTTTGCAATTCCGTTCGAGAAGTAGCATCAAACGTCATACGCGCCCACTGTGCCTGGCTGATTCCCACTGCTAGCCATGACTTTGACAGCACATATGGAGAAATATTAGAGGAGGAAGACTGATTTGGTCCATCTCCATTTGTGCCAGTCGCTTCTGTAACATGAGGATGATGCTTGTCGAGCCAGCTCTCAACCCAGTGACCAAGATCGTGAGCCTTTTCTGCCGCGATTCTATTACCGTAGCGACACAATGCACGAATACATTCAGCAGCGGTCTTCAATACCATTTCGTTGGGGTCGAGGCCTGGATCAACCTCTCCGGTCTTTTCTTCTCTGGCCTTGCCCTTTTCGACGATCCCGAAATAGGTATCGAAAGCTTTAAAAGCCAGGTCAAAATCCGCAACAGCTAGGTGGACAGTGAAAAGGTGTCTCAAGATTTGTGTGGAGTGAAATGTCTTTGTGGCGGCTCTGTAAAGCGTAGCCAAGACGTTTCTACAGGACATTTCTCTGCCACCTTCACCAATATGAGACTGATAATTGTTACCATCTAATATTCTCCAGTTTTGCATAACAATCTCCACAAACTCCTCAACCTCGAGACTTGCCTCCTCTGCTTTCGGGAAGGGAACTTCTTCGATAAGTAGTCTCTCATAGCTGGATTGAACTGTCTCTAGTTCATCCTTCTGCTTCAATCTGCTGGACAGGTCCGTACCTTCCGTCGTAAAGGACGCGGCAGGATATGGCAAGCCTTGCTGGAGTATGTCGGAAAGGTTTTTGTAATAAGCAAACCAAACTTCTCGTCGGCTTGCATCGGGTCTGTAGCCGTGACTTATTGCTGAATGTGAACTGGATTGTTCCCAAAATTTCGCCCATGCTCGGAAAGCTGAAATGGTTTCGTCCTCCGAGTTATTTGTCCTCTCTGAAGTGGGTACGCGGGTGCAGAGCATACAAAAGCTGGTGAGAAGTAGTTCGCCCCATAGCCTGGCTTCACCCCCTGATATTGATGATCCCGAGAGTATTGGTAAAGCGGAATCATAAGTCAACACAGCTTCAGCAGTGGCTCCTGTTCTTGCTTGGCAAGCCCCCTTCAAATAAAGCGATTTTAAAACGGAGACTTTAGTCCAGCCTGCCGATTGACTGCTGCCGCTGCCGTCCAGTTGTGCAAAATCTTGCCCATCGTTGCTGGGTAACCGAGAAGTTGTCGAAGCAGGGTCTCCCATCAGCCAGTGTAACCATCCGGCGCACACTTGTGCCTGGAATGCATCTTCGGGGTTCGAGGTCTCTTTCTCGGCAGCCTCCAATAAGGGCGGGATGTATTGGGACAGATCTTCGGATTGACCTGATTGCGCGGTACTTGGACGAGCCTTAATATATTGATGGGCATGATATTCGGTTTCTGCAGTCAGGGTAAGACCTGTATGGAAGTCAGCCTCATGGTTTCTGAGAACAGCTGCTCGGCGCAATCGCTGGCGATGCAGACTCACAAGCACGATTTGGCGCATGTTTCCTGACTTTTCGTACAAGTTCAGGGACACCATCCCAATTACCATTGCATCGGGCTTCGTCGAGGAGGTGAATATAGTTTGCTGCCTTCGTCTGTTCTTTCTGCTACTCCATATTCATCAGAACCACTCCTCCTTTAACGTCCACGTTTAGATCTGGGGGAGGTCGCGTACGCTCATCTTTGCGACGGGCGCTGGCTGTTGATGATGCAGTCAAGGCGCGCTGTGCTGCATATAATGTACAATTTTATAAAGAAAGGATCGCAGTTTTTACGCTCTGCAAGGTGGTGAACTCGAGTCGTTATGTTATATTCATAGGTAGAGTTCCTAGGATTTGTTGTGTACACACATACCGCTGCTGAGCGTCACTGCTATGCCCGTGCCACCAATGCTCCCCTAATGCTGTGACAAGTAATTTGGCTGTACCAGCTTGCGGAGACGGAGTGGAAAAACAAAGTGCCGGCGGTAGCTCGCGGGACCTAGGGAGCGGCGGCCTGGTAAGAATGCGCTCCAATCAGAATGCAGGGTGATAGGGAATTCTGCCACTTCAAAAATTAATTTATCGCGACTCGTTCGGTGTTTTTTCATATCCGTCCGTTGAAATTCCCACAGGCGAGAGGAATTCGAAGCTCGTCCTTCGACTCGAACCTATAGACAATTCTATAAGATCACACGAGAAGCTCAGATGTCCCTTCCAGCAGAGCTCAGGGCGTTGTGCCATTTATTGTCCAGCACCCAAACGTCAAGTCTCCCCCACGTCAGCCCGACTCTTCAACGCCTCGCCTTGGGGTGCGGACCGGTTCTGTCCACCCAAGATGGCTCATCAGCGAAGAGCGATGCCAGTGAGAGCTCAGTATTGGTTCACAAGTTGAAAACTCAAATATCTGGCCTGCTCAACGGAAGAGTTCCTGAAGGCCGGTTCGCTGCAGCGGTTTTGATCCAAGCAGTTATTGATGTTGGAGGTTGGGAAGTGCTTCGTGGCTCAGAATCATGGGTGCGAGGGCTTCTCTCGATCTTGAATGTATGTGCACCTAAGTTCTTGAATGATCCAGCAGACTAACATTTTTATAGAAGCCAGATCCAGTCGCATCGAAGAAACTGGCAATCCTGACACTTACAGGCATATACACCTATACCCACCAATATCAAACATTAGTCCGCGAAATCACAACTCCTACACTACCAACCTTTGTGACTTCTTGCCTAAATCTGATTGCACCCAAATCTTTGCCGTCAATCAAGATCGTTGAAAGCCAAGGTTCTATCGTTGAGGCAATCCTGGAATGTTTCTCGGCCCTTGTCCCTCGCCATCCAGCCATCTTCCGTCCATTCAATGCTCAGATACGTGCAGCTATCTTGCCATTCCTTGCGCCTACAATCTCCGGAGAGTCTCTCATTCCAGCACCTGTACAAAAATGTGCTCGTCGATTGTCAGTCGTGTTGTACCAAACAGCCCCAAAGAACACATCTGGTGAGGAATGGGCCAAGGGAATGCGTAAGCTCATCAAGGATATCCATGGAACGGCTGATCTTGCCTTCCGAGCTGCGGTTGAGGACTGGGAATCAACCGCTGGATATATAGCAGAACCTGTGGATATCAATGGCGAACTCGAGGGGGGTGCTCTTTCAGTGACAGACATGCCAAAGTGGGAGGGAGTCACTGCTGGTGTCGAAAGATTGACTGGCCAAATGTATCTTCTTGAACAGTTCTTCGTTTCTTCAACAACCACTGCTGTTACTGTCCCTATGGGCGCTATTCTCGACTTGGTTACCCGAATGCTCTCGATTGCGGGACCATCAACTGCATCTTCAGACGGATATGCAGGCGCCAGGACAAACCCAGCTATTGACCGGGAAGAAAGGGAGGGTCTCTGGGCTTCTTTACCACAAGTTCACATTGCTTCTTTAAAAATTTTGGCCACCATCGTTGATCGACTTGAGTCGGCTTTCTCTTCCATGTCTCAAAACACTCTTGATCAACTCGTATGGCTCTTCCCCTCTGGAAGTACACACGAAGAGTTCAGAGCTGCTGTATATGAAATACTCGCAAAAATTCTTCCTCTCGGTGGTGGCATGATGTCCAAGCCATCAGTCAACAAACTGACACCAATTATTCGCGCATGTTGTAAGGACCTGAGACCATTCGACGCTGCAGCCACCGACAGTCAAGCTGGGACTCCCAGTGCTGCAGGCAAGAAAGGCCAGTCAAACGGAGCTCCAACAAATGCAGATAGTTTTCTCCAAAGCCCGGCGTTCCTTTTTGAGAATCGAAGTCAATTAGTCCATCTCACTGAGGCCGCTAACCGACTCCTTCCATTGTTCTTGTCGCATATGCCTCAACAACACTTCGAAATATCGGTACGAGCAGATATCGACCGAACAGCAATTATCACCCAGAACAAGGAGGCAATGCTAACAAGCGTTCTCAACCCATTCACAGGCAAGGGAGGAAAGCGCCTCACAAGTATACTTCCCCACCTGTGTCGCAACTTCTCAAGTGACGCTTCAGTTGAGAGCCTACTCCGCCCACGTATGCCACCTCTGCCAGCCATCCAACCGCAAGACGAAGCAATCATGGATTTCTCAGAAGACACTGCCATGACTGATAGTGTTCCCTATGCCATCAATCTCCCCACACAACAAACGGATTCGGTTGTTCCAGACGAAACATCTGCTGCCAGTACCAAACGTCCGCAAGAGGATGAGGTTGAGCCAGCAGTGCCTAGCCCATGGGGCAATTCTACGGAAGAAGCGGCACCAGTCTTCCCTCCGCCGTCTAAACGTGTGCGTACTGAAGAGCGGCCTAACCTGGCGCTCAGCGGTCAGCAAACTCCTTCAACAAATATCTCGCATGCCGAAACTATATCTAGCAATGTTACCGGGATATCTGCCACTAAGGGTGAGGAGGTTCAAGATGACTCGGATAGTGATGAGTCTATAGCTCCCCTGAATATGGAGTTAGATAGCGAGTCAGAGGATGATGAGGACGCATGAAGTGCTTCCATAGGAGAAGTATCAATAAGTACGTAGCGTACAATCAAAAATTAGTCTATATTCTACATCTCTATCTACAAGCGTTCTTTACCCATTGCTGTTTTTCGTGTCTTGTCGGCTGTTTCAAGTGACAAAAACACGTACTACAGAACAACACATAAATCAGAATGAATGGAGAAATGACCAAAAGTGCAAAAGTGCAAAAGGGTCAGGGCTGCTATGCTGGTGTTGGCCATGCACTCCCTAAATCCTTTCACTACCTGCAAACATCTTGCCGTACTCTAGGGTTTAATAGATACATAATACATACACATTGAATATGAAACAGTAGCGGCAGGCAAAGCAATTACATTGGTGTGCCAGTTGAGCCGAGGCGGTAGTTAAGCACACACTATATTCTATGAATATATCTATAATCTAAAATATGCGTCTTAATGGCACATACGACCACAGACTGAGGAGACACTGGGCATCCCGTCCGCTCTGCCATACATAAACCTCAGATCGGTAGACTAGTAGTTGGGTGGGTGACCACCAGCGAATCCCTACTGTTGTATGTAATTATGTTTTTGTATGTTTGGTTCATTTTTAAGTCGACGAATGATAATAGGTTGGGCTCTCTAGATTGTTATAGCTCCTTTTCCATTGACATTGCTATCTAAGCTTAGGCTAGTCAGCAGTTGGGCTAGAGTTTGCATTTAAAACTATTAGGCCTCCTAACTTCTCAACAGCTTCTATTCTATACTCCTAACTTTTAGCTAGTAAGGTCGTTTTATCTTCTATACTTATTTTAGTATCCATATAGTGCTTTTAACGACTTAGAGATATACAGCCTAGCACAGACAGGTTGGACTGGGGAATTGATGTTATTGTTTGTAAGCACTATATTAATATACTTTACAAACAGTAGGCTCCATAAGTGCACCAAAGTTAAGATTTTGAATCTTGATTCCAAAGACTCCTAGAATGTCTAAGGACCGACTCCTATATAGGTGCATCCCAAAATTATATTACTACACCTTTTATCATTTAATGTCAACAAGTAGCCCCAAGGTTTCAGAGAGTTGGGCCCTCTATATCCTCCAGTTTTCGCACTTTGCACATATAGGAGTAGTTGATTGTTGGTTTTGAACCTATCCCCAAATATCTTTACATTGTATACAGTCGTACTAAGTTGTAGTCAATGTGTAATTCATAGCAACCCTTTTACTATTCCCAACTTGTTGTTAGGGAGTAGAGCTGTTTGCAGTTTGTTGTTATAGGATATAAGGTAACACCCAACAGTAAATATCGACCAGTATATCGCATAAAGTTTTATTTTCTACTCTTTCTTTTTTCTTTTTTGTTCTAGAAAATGTTGAAAATATAACTAGCTATGAAATATTCATAGAAGTAGAGTAACAATTGCTAACTAACTTACCTACTCGCTCTCCTTCTCTCCTTCTCCCCCCCTTGTATTATCTCCCTCTTCCTATCTTGTCCTCCTCTCTGATTGCCTTCCTCTATTGTTCTATTCCTCTCCTCCTTACTTGCCTTCTCCCTCTCCCTCTTGCTCTTTCTCCTACTCCTCTCTTCTCTTGCTCCTCTCTTCTCTCGCTCTTATACTCTCTTGCCCTTCTCTCTCTCTCCCTCTTCCTCTTGCTCTTAGTAGTTTTCCTCTTTCTTACCTTGGTCTCTCTTCTTAAAGAGTAAGCAAGGAGCAAGTGGAAGAGAGCAAGAGGGCGAAAGAAGAAAAGAGAGTAAGATAGCAAGACAGAGGAGCAAGAGAGCAAGAGAATAGAGCGAGAGGGTAAGAGAGAGAAGAGATAGACAGAGAGAGAGAGAGAGGGAAGAGGGAAGAGAGAAGAGGGAAGAGAGAAGAGAGGGGTAAATAAAGTTAATTGTATAAGTTATACTATGCATATAGAATTTATACTAACTATTGTAAGATTATATCTAAGAAAGATAAACAATAGAATAGTAAGAAATATATATTGAGATAGCTTCTAATTAGCTTGGGGACTATAGTATACCAATAGACCTATATATATATATTTATAGATACAATTTTTTTGAAACAAAATAGACAGATACTTAAGTGTTAACTGTTAGATCTTATTCTATTAAAACAACATTAATATCTAACTATATAATTATTATGTTCCGATTTTTGCCTATGCATACCTTCTAGATATAGTAATTCTACAGTGTTTAGAAGAGCAGCTGTATTGGCCATCACCAAAAGCTGGTCACTGTTTCATTTATATAGTTAACAAAACAACGGAAACTAAACTAAAAATTGGAGAAAACAGATATAAAATGCTTGAAGTTAGGAGAAAATATACACAAACCATATACTACACTTACTATCGTAGTGTAGTTGTCGTTCTTGGAATTTTATAGATCACCTTGGTTTACCCCTGAAGACAGACGTAGATATCGAAGTTTACTCCAATTTCTTATTTATTGAGCTTGATTCCACTTCACGCATTCATCGAATGTAACACCAGATCCACCAAAGACATCAAGAGCACTACCAATCGTGAGGTCGACCTTTCCTTTGCTCAAAGCCTTGACATGATCCAGGTCCTGCAGATTTCTTCCTCCACCAGCATATGTAACTGGAATACTACACCATTCAGCGAGTTTCTCCACTAGCTGTTCATCAATCCCCCGCTGAAGCCCTTCATTATCAGCAGCATGGATCAAGAACTCGCAGCAGTATGGTTCAAGAGCTTTGATGGTTTCTACAATAATCAGTATTTGCCCGGAGAAAGTTGAGAGGTATGGAAGAGGGCAGATACCTTGGTTGACTTCCATATCTGTGAGTGTCTGCCACTTGTTCATGGCCACAAACCATGTGTCGTCCTTCTTTCTGCAGCTCAAGTCGATAACAAGCTTGCTCTTGTCGCCTTTAAGTACTGAAAGAACAGCGTCAAGACGCTCTTGAGAGAATTTTCCAGAGGGGAAAAGATAAGATGTGATGATAATCTACTATACTTAGTCAGAACAATCACTTTCGAAAAGTCTCCTCACAATCATCCTCAAGAGATACGGCGACGAGGATAACAGGGGCGAGGTATGAGTTACGTGTGCTTGTACGTACTTTTTCAGCACCCCACTCAATCCATTGAGCAGCGTTGGAGTCAGAAATACCCCCTCCAACCTGTAGACCTTGAGGCCAAGCAGCAAGAGCTTCTTTTGCAGCCTCGTCATTGCCAGGTCCGAGCATAATTACATGAGCCCCATCCAACTGGTTGTCCTTGTAGAGCTTTGCAAAATGACTAGCCGGCAATTTTGACACATAATTAGTTTTCAGGTCCTCAGAAGTCGTCGTCAAAGTGCCTCCCACAATCTGCTTGACTTGACCGGAGTGCAGATCAATACAAGGGCGAAATTTGGTCATTTTGAACTGAAGTACAGAATTTCCTATCCTTCAAAAAAACAAAATCCATGGTGTTCATTGGTCTTTCGGCAGCGTTGACGTTGCCCAGCGGAACCGAAAACCGCCTAGATCCCGCCGTGACGATCCGCGGCGGAATCCTCCGCTTATCGCGAGCGAAATTCAATAACTTTTTGAGGGCGCGCGAGAAATAACCGCACATTCACAATGGCACCTGCACTTGGGAAGAGAAAGCGCGTGGCCACTGAGGTGCTCGAGAAGCGTAGCAAGGTGGTGGAGGAGGTCGAAGAAGATTCTTCGGAGGGTGAAGAGATCGACGCCCAGGAGATTTTCCGCAGGCATTTCGAGGCGCAATTCAAGCCATTGCCAGAGGTCAAGAAGGCTACGAAACCTGTTAAAGCTGTTGCGGAAATCGACGAGCTGGAGGAAGATGAGGATGAGGATGAGTCGGGATCAGACTGGGATGGAATATCTGGCGAAGAAGGTATACTTCATATATCTACGGATTGAATATTGAATGCGACTAACATTGTATAGATGAGGGGAATCAAGTTGAGGTCATCGAGCATACCAGAATGTTATCACGTGCAAACATGTCCAAAGAGGAGCTTAAGAAGTTTATGGTACGGTGGAATCATGCTATTGAGCTACATCTCTGAAAAAGTAGCTAATGAAAATCTCAGAGCTCGAAAGTACCGTCAAGTGTTCCCACCACCAGCACGATCACAAAAGCCAAATTGGCTGCGAAGGACGACGAGGATACATCAGAAGCTGGGAATCTCAAGAAGGACCTGGAATTACAGCGGTTGCTCAATGAATCACATCTGCTCGACAATTCTGCAAACCCAACCCTCGTTGGCAACAATCGTCATAAGGCTACGGATCTCCGCCTGCAAGCACTTGGTTCCAAGGGATCCATATTCGAGCAAAAGAGCATGCCAGCATCACACAGAAGAGGGATGGTAGCCAAGGCAGGAGAGAGAGAGCAAAATAGACGAAAAGAGGCGCGCGAGAACGGCATCATTCTGGAGAAAGCCAAACCGACCAGCAAGAAATTCGATACCGGGAAACGAGAGCGTGGCGTTGGAGCTCCCGGGGTTGGAAAATTTTCTGGTGGCACACTAACATTGAGCAAACAAGATATTGCAGATATTGAGGGTCCAAAGAGAAGCTCTGGTGGGCGTGGTGGGCGTGGGGGAGGAGGACGAGGAAGAGGAGGCAAGGGAAAGCGTGGTGGACGATGATGCTCATAATTCTTCGACCGACGTCACTTCGCCACAGTATTGATTGATTCCACAAAACTCGTCCTCCCACTTACCACGACGACGGGAAGTCCTACTTGACGGCGATCAAACCAGCATGTCAAGAAAAGGCTCGAGTTGCCATGGTTCTGCCTCTGAAGCATGAGTTTCTCAGCTGAAACCATCTCATATGATCAGCATTCGCGGATCTTATGTGCGGAAATGTTCTGATACTGTATGCCTACATGGGACCTTCCAAGTCACTTCTCTGCAGTCATGTGAAGAAATGCTGCAACGGACTCTTCTCAAGTCCCAATGGGGACAGGCTCCTTGTCAACAGCGCGCGGAGTGCTTGACTTGTGCCGTTGTATATAGAGAGCATGACGATGACACCATAGCAGAGCATCACAGAGTCCCAAAAGAATATGACCTACTGTGCCCATCAGATTCTAGACGCCACAGACTCTGTCGTTATCTTTCGCGGAACTTCGCATGCTTGAGTCAAGGGTGTCAAGGCCGACAAGTGCCAGAGGGGCTCAAACACTGGTGTACTTTCTCCGCCGGCCACCTTACCTGAAGTGCCAGACGGACGGGATCCCGAGAGAAGGTCATAGCAAAGTCCAAAACACCAGACAATGAACCAAGTGCAGCTCTCCCGCTCGTAAAGTGCGTTGCAGATGCCTTGCGCCGACCGGGTGTCTTTATATGCTTGGCATACTATTGTATTCTACTGTGTGCTGTGTAAGTGATATATGATGTACTCTGTGATGCACAAACTATGTTTACGCCCTCCTGCGTGCCACTCCTCGATATGCAAGCCGTAGCCCTGATTGCACGCCTTCGAAGTGTACCTGTAGATCGTCCTCTCCCCTCCGTGCGCTCTGCACATCGTGTACATCCACAGCACTTGTACCTACATCTCCAGCATGTGGCATCTGCCATGCACAGTGGACGAGCAATGCGCTCTGAGCAAGAAAGAAGAAGAAAAAGCACATGGCAGCATCTGCACAAATCCTCACCTCTGGGCCACGACCTCTCCAGTCGATTGAGAATGAAGCCTTACATGCAAGAACTCCTCAAGAGCCTCGCGGGAAGTTGCAGCGCGAGGAATCGATACGTCTCCGACGCTGGGAATGCAGCTGGAAGACTCCCTCTCGCGTACAAGTAAGTGTCTATGATTGAGGGAATGCGTCCAGAGTCTCTGAGGTACTTGCTCTGGATCGTTTATGATATGCATGCTGGGTCACATTGCCGCTCGATTCTGTCACCTCGCACGCACGTACGTACGACGAGCGACGGCTGAACGGGCGGACAGAAGAGGAGAGGAGAGAGGAGAGAGAGTGCCTTGCGAGAAGTGACATGTTTCACGGCGGGCATTTCACAGGTCGCTGGAATCCAGGCTTGTATGTTGTGTATGTACATATGTAAGCAGTGGCAGCATTGGGTGTTCCAGCCACACGCATCCAGGACGAAGAGTTGAAACGCGCTGGATACAGTCGATGGGCGGATACCGATATCTTCATCGAGCAAAGCAGCCTGCACTGCGAAGTCTGCAAAGGGACTCATGATACATCAACACCTAATACATACCTATGCTTGCGAGATCAGCGAGTCGGAGCAGCAGAGAGGACAGAGGAAGTGATCAGCAGCTTTACCCGACATCGTTACCGCCGGCCCCTAGATTCAATCGTTTCTTCTCTCACCCTCGTTTTCTTTTTTTGGGCGTTGACCCGCCCGAGCGACCCTCCACTAACCGAGCAGAACATGTTTTTTTTTTGTTGTTGATGCCGTTTTGGCTTGCATAAAAATAGACATCAACGTCGACTTTAAGATTGATGTGCGTATTATCGTCGCCCAAAGCTTGCGCTGGACCTCCGCTCGCCGCTCGATGCTCTCGACGCTCTCGAGCGCGAGCGCGAGCCCGAGGCCAAGCCCATCCAACCATGGAAGCGCGGCAATTGGCGGCCACAAGTGCGGCGGGCTCCAGGTCGTCGGGGAATGCGAGCAGACGATTGGCAGGGCAAGTAGGGTGATAGGGCAATAGGGCAGCAGGGCAGGGCAGGACAGGGAGAGAGGGGGAGGGGGGGAGATGTTGTAGGTATGCAGAGCCAGTACTCTGTACTCTGTACTCTGCTGCGTAGCGCGCATGCATAAACTGCTGCAGGGCAAGGCCTGAAACAGGTACTCTTCGCCGTCCATTGGTCCTTCTACCTTGTCTCAGCATGGCTCTACTGTGAAGCCAAGGCCCTTCTCGCTACAAGTCTGTACATAAATAGAGATGTGTGAAGCCAGTGGCGCGCAAATGGAGATGGTGATGGTCAAGGTCACGGTCACGGTCACGGTCACGGTCACGGCCATGGTCAAGGTCGAGATTACGGTCTTGGGGAAAGGCACAGCACATCACAGCATAGGCAACAACACAACACAACACAGCACGCAGAAGCAGAGAGGAAAAGAGGCACAAATAGAGATGCAGTGAGAAGCGACTCAGACAGAGAGAGAAGAGAAAGACGGAAATGGCGGGCGTGACGCTCGGACTTGCTGCTACATCCAGAGCCTTTGATGCATCTGGGGCCAACTCTGGGTCAGCGAGCAAAATATGTGGATGGCATTTGTGCGCAATCAGCATAGGACGGTGGCTCCGTTGATTCAGTTAAATGAAGCTCTTGTGCGAAACTTGGCGTGACATGACAGATGGAGGGACTGCTCGCCATCTCAATCGGAGGGGACTGTCCTTGGCCTTGGCCTTGGTCTTGGTCTTGGGGGTTGGCGCCGACGATCAGATAATGCAGTAAGGGTAAAATGGAGCTGGGTAGAGGGAGTATGGATCAATCAATAGGTAGTTGTTGATATCGATATGGATGTTGATGTTGATGTTGATATGGGTATGGATATGAATGATGAGCACTTGCTCTTGACTTTCCCTTTCTCGCTCATGAGATGAGAATAGATTCCGTGCAAGGGTCCAGTGCAGCTGTGCTTTTTGTGCATCGGCCACTTTCCCTGATTCTCACGCTTCTCTTGTTGATTCATGTTGCTTTGTTTTTTCTTATTGCTGTGCATCTGATGTTGTGTGGCATTTGGTGGTACAGCAGTATGGAACATATGTACAGACATCTGTGGTGAGGCCTGTCTCTGGCACACTCCCTTACTCTCTTTGTATGGGTGATAATGTGGTCAGCGTATGTTTATGTTTATGTATATGTGTTGGTGTAGGTGTAGGTGTATATGGTTTCATGACGATGATCAAACCGAGGGCCCTCATATTGGTAGAAGACCATCCTCAGCCACCTGCTCATGCAACACCTCAACTCCACGCTCGAAGGGCTCTAGTACGTATGCCGTACAACAGTATCACGGTCCACTACGGCAATTGACCACTTGCCAACACGCAAGTCCAAGCAAATATCTACAAGTACTAGTTACTACTGTAGTAGTTCGTAACTTGTACTATGTACGTAGGTCCAGCCCAAGAAAGTACAGTACAACTACGTTACACGGAAAAGAACAACGACGTTGCTCATACTTGTGAAAACATAAGAGGGGGTTAAGGGGAGGAAGATTAAGCGGCCAGGCATACACATTATACATATGGCCTTTCGTGGGGGAAGCATCGCTCGAATGATTCTGAGACATTGGCCAGCATTTCACGATCTAAGCCCGAGCCCCGGAAGTCATCTCAATACAAAATCCGAGCTTGATTCAAGACATTCATATGGACGAAGTACGTACAAGTCTATATTGTACATGAGCAGTACAGAGCATTTCAATGCCGTGATGCCTTGATGAGGATTTACGCCTTTAATCATTAGTCATTAATCATTAATCACGAAGGACAGGCACATAATGTGATGACTGGATACTCTCTCCCTCTCTGCTACTGCTGGTGGTGGAAAGTGCATGAGAGCAATTCACCGCTTTGCATGAGACACCAAGAGCAATGCTCGAACATGCTCTAGAAGAATGCCGCTGAATCGTAGAAGCATTTGATGTGCAATACTTACAATACTATGTACAAAGTATGTATGTGCAGACGACGCGGGCTCAATCTGGTCTCCACTTAATCGTCAGTGCACACTCTACAGTCCAGTACAAGCTATCTCTCGGAAAGATTCCATTCCAAATCTCTTTGAATTTCTCTGTTTTTGTGGATTTATATGCGTGTATTTTTAACTATTACTCCGAGTATGGCTGTTGGTAGTCACGTAGTACAAAAGGTATATATTAGTATGTATATATGTAGGGCGAGACAAGAAATCCAGGAGTCGCTGCTCGCATGAACGTGACCAAGACCTGATGTGGTGATAAAGCTCCATAATGACGCCCAAATGTATTTTAGATCAAGATCCATGCTCCGCTTTTGTTCTTGGGACAGGTACCGCGCATTGGAGAATGGAGAATGGAGAAGTGCCGGCGGTAACGCATGGAATTCTGTCCAAACAAAGTAGTCTTGAAGCATCACTGGCCCACCACCACGCAGATATCACGATGATGAGGGGGAGGAGGGAGGAAGGAAGAGGAAGTGGAGGATATGAAAAAAAAAACCCTTGAGAAAAAGAAAGAAAAAAAACAGGCACAGTGTATTAGGTACAGGTACATAGTCTGAGGCAAGCCGAGCTGATTTCAGGCTTGTTTCAGTTTGAATGATTCCTCGCCATACGCTCGACCTCCCTGGCCTTGGCTTTTGGGTGGTTCTTGAACGCAACAACGAAACGAGCGCGCGCGCATCGCGGAGGAGTCTGTACTTTCCACATCCCCGTTCCTCTTGAACCTGGAAATTATAGAGGCCCAGGCGTCCAATGGTAGGCTTTTAATGTCGTAGAGCAGCGTTCATCCTCGTTGTAAGAGGGGAGATCGCCGCCGTCGAGCATTCGAGAAGGCTGGTGGCATTGATCTGTGATGCATCTGCTGGGTGCAAGCCTGCGTGCGATGAGTAGCACGACACATCTCTTGCTCATGGTTGGCAGACCCGCAAGCTCTGCATAGGAACTCTCTATGGAGGACGGTTGATGCATGATCGGAGTTGGCCTTCGATCTCGAGCATACAGTGCAGTACAGTACAGTAGGAGCAGTTCTATGCATACTGTAAAGTACTCTAGTAGGCACAATATGGTCCATTCGGTTGTCATTTTCATCTTGTATTCCAAACCTACACAGGCCAAAGCAAGGCACATGTTGTTTGTCTCACGAAAGAGAATCTTATCGACGAGTCTTTCTTGACAACATTGATGGCCACTGTAACCGAAGAACATGTTTACCCGGACAGTGAGGTTCAGGTGTAGGGCGGGCGGGCTTGCTTCTTGCATGACCAGAGTACAACATGGTCTCTTGTTGCTTTGACTTGTGCTTGAGCATCGGCCTGTCCCCTTTGTTTCCGGTCTCGTGCAATCCAAGAGAAGGCTCGTGTGAAGGCACAAGTTCGTATTACTTGTACATACTGTAATGTCATGTAAGCAGGGACAGTAGTGAGAGCAGCAATGTGCAAGACCATATGCAAGACTGTCCACCAGGATCCATATCCGGAACCCCACCCGAATGGAAGCCGTAGCAAAGCTCGGAGCTCACAGGTAAGTAAGTACATAATCCACGGCGACACACTGGTACCGGTAGGAAAGAGGAGGGACCTCACCGTCTTCTTCCGTTCTCGACTTGTTTTATATTAGATGTCCGAGCCAACGAACCCTTTTGGGTGAAGCGGAAATTAAATTGATAGACAACGAGAGCTCGGTAGATTTCCATATGGTAAAGCGTGCGTGCTAGGAAGCCTCGAAAGAAGTTTGGGAAGACGAAAGAACAGGAAAGTGATCAGCGGCATAGTATCAGCCATCCGCGCACGATGTGGAAATGGAAATGGAAATGGAAATGGTGTGGTGATTAATCAGTTGATGTGTCTCTGCTTCTTGGGGAGCTTCTTCTTCGCATCCTTTTTTCTGGTGTGCAGAAGTTGGAATTAAGGTAATTTCAATTTCCAGACTTATTCGTTAGTATTTTGGTGCTCCGGATGTAGTTGTACTATGTATGTATGTACCTAGGACAGAGCCCGTAAGACTTGCGAGAAGCGAAGACCCTTTCCCGCTCATCTTGCTCTCTGCGACGATATCATGAACCAGGCCTTTGCAGTCGATCAGGATCTCTTGACTAAGCTCATGCTCAAGCTCATGCTCAAGCTCGAGCTGTCCGCATTGTGCTAAGGACGACGACCATAGACAGCAGCAGCAACGACAACGAAGATGGCGGGCCTCACCCCAGCATGCCTGGCTGTCAGTCCTGCTGCATTGTTTTACATTGTACATTGTCCCTGGCTACCTGTGTCCACTCCTCACATACTTACTTGTACATGCCCCCTTCCCTTTTTCCCTACTGGAACGAGCGAGTGAGGCACAGCACAGCACAGAGGTAGGCAAGTAATATACGTAAGGTACAGTACATATCATTCAAGCAGAATCGACGAATCGAACCATCAGTCACATCGACGAGGTCGGTTAGAAGATGGAGCATGGAGCATGGAGCATGGAGGTGAGGGGGAAGAGGAGAGAGGATGTACCTGACTGTGTTCCCCTGATCCTCAGTCAGGATTCGGCATGAATTGATTGTTCTGCACATCGAGGAACATGCTCCGTAGCATACCAATGATATTAATCGCCGGCAAATCATTTTCAAAAGAAAAGAAGGAGAAGGGGAAGGGGAAGGGGAAGGGGTACACGGTGCGAGGAGCGTGGGCAGTACTACATAGTACCTACAGTACATAATATCATGGGAAAATCATGATGATAGCATTATTCCTTAGGTACACATGATTGATTGCCTTACCCAAGAGGAGGATGAAAAGACGGAAGAGAGAGCCGTGTGAAAGGGAGGCATCGAGATGAGATGAGATGAAATGAAATGAAATGAGACGAAAGGAGAAGCGCGCAAGTCTCTTGGTCTTTTCTTCTTCTTCTTTTGTTTTCTTCTCCGTCGCTCTCCTCCCATTTAGCTGCATGTATGTACGTAGGTATGTCTCCTCTTTCTTTATCATGGCCGACGATACTTGTACTTGCTTGTACATAATGACTAAGACCTGAGGAGTGAGGAGTGAGGAGTGGGAATCCAAGACCACTTGCTTTTGTCCAATCCCCCCCCGCCTGTCGCTCTTTTGAACCCATTGTGTTTTTCATAATCACTTCATTACTTTCCCCCGATCGCTGTCAGTGATTTATGCAAGACCGGGAAAAGACCCTGCTTTACTCCTTGTGGTACTCGTTCTCTGCTTTACTCGTACTTACTAGGCTATTGATGCTTGATAGGTATGTACTTAACACATACGAAGTACGAATTATGCTCCTACGGGGTGCAATGTTCGTTCAATCCCATGTCTTGCTCTTCTCTTGTGTAGATTGTGCTGGCTATTACTCAGCCTATGTGGCGGCAGCAGTTGAGTCTACTTCTTAGTTAGGTACACAGTACAACATGGTCCTTCGCTCTGATTCCGCACGCCCAAGCTCGTAACAAGCTCATCATCAACATCATCATCAATATCATCATCATCGCCTTGACTCTCCAAGCATAACAAGCACCGGCGCCAACGCCAGCACCAACACCAACACCATTTCCAGCACCAGCACCAGCACCAACTCCAACTCAAGGACCAACATTTGCACCCGCACGTTGTCCGGAGAGCACAGCACAAAAATCCTATTGCAACCTCGTCTCTATTTACGCTTCGTGAACCCTGCTTTCCCCGTACAACCTTGCCTGTTCCCTGCAGCCGCTCCCTGGACCTTTCAACAGCCAGAAAGCCAGACGATAGGTCGGGTAAAGCAGCGAGGGGGAAGTCCAGCCAGGCACGCCAAGAGTCCACACGCATCACAGAGTGAGAGAGTGAATGAGAGTGAGGTCCAGAGAGAGTGTGTGAAAGGATCGAGGCAATCCCTCACTAGTAGGAAGGGCAGCAGGGAGCAACGAGCAACGAGCAACAGTGAACGAGCATTGGGAGAAGATAGGGCGCACGCACGCACGCACATACGCAGGATCCTAAGCAGAGCAAAGCAGGGAAGGCCGAAGGGGACCAAGAGCGAGAGCGAGAGCGAGAGCAACAAGCAAGAGCGAGAGCGAGAGCAAGAGCAACAAGCAACGAGCGACAAGCAACAAGTCGGCAAGTCAGCCATCTCCAGCCAGAACTTCCTCTTGCAATTCCAAAGAAAAGCTCAGAGCAGCGAAGCACACAGACTCCCTCTGTGTGTACCTTGCTCTCTGACCTGACCTTGACTGGTTGGGTGGGTGAGTTGACTGCGCGCACGCCCGTCCATGGACACACACCCGCGCACATACGAAGCAACACAACTCAACTTGACTTCACAGATTGCGCATTACGACTCGATCATCCATATCTCGCTGTGATAGTTGCAGTGGCAGTCGACCTAATCAGTCAGATACGGAGTAATAACCGTGGTGATTGTTGATCACTCGATATTGGTCTTGGAGTGTCTGGTCAAGCAGTGGATTTTGGTGGCAGTTCAGTTCAAGAACGAGTCGACCACACATACATTGGCAGAGAGAGAGCGAGTCGACCACGCACTTCCATGCACCACAGTCCGCAGTCCACAGTCCACAGTCCACAGTCCACAGTCCACAGTCCACAGTCCACAGTCCACAGTCCAGCATCCATCATCCATCATCCATCATCCACCATCCACCACCAACACCATCCTCCATCCACATAAACTAGTCCATCCACCATCCACCCCCCCATCCCATCCCATCCCATCCCATCCCATCATATCCTAGACTAGCCCACTATTCCCGCCGCCCAGACGCCCCGAACTCGACTTCCTCATCTCACACCCAAACTTCACCTCACCTCACCTACCTACCTCACTCACTCATTTACATATCCCCCAGTGCTCGCCCAACAACCATAATTCTCAAACTCGTCCTTTACGTCTCTCTTTCTTGTCGCAGGATCGTACCTCGAAGGCTTCACCTTTTTCAAAACTCCGCTTTAGTAACGAGGTATCGCATCGCATCGCATCTCATCTCATCTCATCCATCGCATCGCCCTTCCCATATACTGGGGGGGGGGGGGGGGGGGGGGGGGGGGGGGGGGGGGGGGGGGGGGGGGGGGGGGGGGGGGGGGGGCGGGGGGGGGGGGGGGGC
>JAGKQE010000137.1:19640-32258 GCA_022609375.1 Xenosphaeropsis pyriputrescens | reverse complement strand
AAGATAAAGCTTAGCTTCTAAACTTGTAGAGTTTAGATTTTAAAGGGTTACTATAATATAAAATTCTAAAGAAATATTATTGCAAAGAGGGCGAGTTTTGGTGTAGAATTAACAGGGGGCAAAGATTTTCCGAGGGGCACTGTAGATACTCGGTGTGAAGAGGGAGCATTCTGGCACCCGGTATTGCGCGAATGCGCTTGCTGGTAAATCGCAACCTCCTTGGAATTCAACAGTGTCAGTGTGATTGAGAGAACGATGATAAGTTCCAGCATTTCGTAATTTGAACTTTTTTCAACACATTGAGGATTTGAATTTGAGAGATAGGCGTCTTTGGCTATGTTGCGTTATATATCCAACCAACGAGTGGCCTCATTCGCCGAAGAGACGACGTCAATGGGGCGAATGATTGAAGCTCCCGGTAAAACCCCCTCGATCTAAACACGATCTCAAATCAACACGGAGATGCTTGATATCTCGACATAGCTATTTTTAAACAACATCAACCTGCACATGTACATACCTACATTCATACAAGGAGGCACTGCCCCGCAGCCAAGGAGATCGCCCATCTCACACAACAAGAAACAGACGTCCGGAAAGCTTATTGCAGTCGACCCAAGGAGCGAGCAAAGGATACGCAGATCATCCGAAATGCTTTGACCGATACAAGGCATTCATCATCAGTTGAAAGCAATCATGGCAGTCTATCGTGTGGAAAGATGAGTCAATCATCGCAATTGCGTGAATCGCTCGGATGTCAGAGTATCAGCCTCGTCTCACCCCCTGGATGACAGTGCATGGTAAACGTCCACCTCCAAAGCATGCTCTGCGCACTGTCTATTCATCATGATCCCAGGATAAGTTTACTGAGATGCTTAATATCTTTGTTGATCCCAGGATCAAGATAGAGAATACTGGGCTATGTGGTACTGCTAGGAAAGAGAGTGGTGAGCCCTGGGATGGGATTTCAAGAGCCAATTATTGAAACATGAGGGGTTTGAGAGTCTCTTTCGAAGCATTCTCTGCATCGAAGCTTAAGCATAACCTTCTACTACTGTATAGATAGGCTTATAGCAAGGCTGATAAGATGACGGAATTTCTATTCTAGGAGAGGTAGGTAGCTTGTATTGGGAAGTACGAGAGGATATCTCCAGACGTATATATACATGACTGTCACTCAGTTCATCTTCTTCATATCACTCTTGTCTTCGTTCTATCACTCAAAGATAGTAATCCAGTGGTCACCGACGACTTCAGTTCTTTCAATCCTTACCAAGGTCACTTCAAAATCACAGTCAGCATGCAATTCAAGCTACTCTCTCTCATGGCTCTCATCGCCCTCGCAGCCGCTGCCCCAACTGCCACGACAGAAAACGTTAATGGTATGCTCTCCTATTACCCACCATCTCATCAAAACCCAAGTCCATTAACGCGTAACAGTCCGCTCAGACGATAGCATCCCGGCGATGTCCAACGCCAACGGAGATGTAGTCAGCTTCGACAATAGCGGCGTCTATCTCGCCGCCGCCGCCAAAGGGCAGAAAGAATAGCTCGCCGAAAGGGTGATCGTTCCAGATCCACGCCATCTAGACGACCGACCGGACCCCGGCTCTCGGAGGATTGAGAGGCCAAAGGAGGCAGCAGGACTGCACTCTGACGCAAACGATGAAGCTGGCACTCGCGATGACAAAGCCGAGGAGAATGGGCAAGACGCATAGATAGATACTTGTCGACTGATCGGGTAACGGGGGTTAGATATTAGGGGTGGGTTATATTGTGATTGAGTATGAATCTATACTAAGCTAATGGATCTTGCGATTGAGATATTCAAGGCCTGTGAAGTATGCTGCGCTCAACAGTTCTGGCAGGACGGAAGCGTTCTGTTTTTTTATATATATTTAAAAATGTCCGCGGTGACCCAAGGAGTGGAAAAGGGAGGTCCGTGAATGCAGGCTGAAGGAGACAAAGATCCGCCATATTATGCAGAAGGGTATATCATCACTCGTGAAATATCGTAATTCGTAAAAGGGGTGTCTGGCGCAGGCCGCAGTTGCAGTGACAGTGGACGATCAAGGAGAAGAGATCTGCTCTATTTCGCCGTCGGGAAGGAGGATATAGAACGAGATGACGCGCTGCGAAGTATCCAGGACGTACAGTATCACATCGCCGGGGCCGACGCCCGCACTAGAAATGTCCTCCCAACAGACAGTGACCTCTACTGCAGGGGTTGTCAGCTAAACTGTTTCAAAGAGAGTACAACCTTCGTATTGCTTACTTTTAAAACCAGGTCTGTTGCCGTTGAGGATCCTCCCAGGTTCCGAAGCCGGGTCGATGGCGTTCAGGGCCGTGATAAACTGGTCTTTCCCTTCGCTGGAGAAATCGGCGTCGAGGTCGGGGATCTCGTATGTTGCACGCGCATACTTGATTTTAAGGGGCATGATGAAGACGGGCGGGAGTATGGAGGACGAGGTGGAAGTGGATGAAAGTAAACTTCCAGAGCACTCCATATCGTCGAGCTCGACATCGGGCAGTGGCTGGATGGTAGAGAAAAATGGAAAAAGGAGGCAGCGTCGAGGGGTTTTCATGATGTCCTCATGATTGCTGTTTGTACATGTACAAGTACATCGGGCTGTGCTTATTTACAGCGTATCTGAATCGTACACTGTGTCGCTTAGTGCTACTATGCTACTACGCTGATCACGGTGTCGCCAGTGCACCCCAGAGTCCAGAGAAACAACGCTCCGTTTACCCCGTGTACCCCGTCTCCGTCTCCGTCTCCGTCTCCCCCCAGTCACTTCACGATAAGGAGTGCCAAGGGCCCAAGACTCATCCAAGAGTGTAAATACAATTGTAAATATAAGTGTAAATATAAATGCCTCATATGTAAAATCCAACGCAGACCTCGGAATTCCCGCAAGCAATGCTACCAGCCAAATTTCTCAATGGTGACCCGGATGTCTGCGCCATTTCGGACCAATCCAGCACATGTGTTTCTCACCGTCCGGCCCATGCTGTCCGGTCCAGACGCCACAACCCCAACTTTGACGTTTCTTCCTCTTTCCTTCTCTACCTTCTGATCGATCAAGAACTCAAGGTCTGGACGGCCAGCAACTTCTGTCGCTTCGGGTACGATGACTTGCACACCAGCCAGTCGCACAGCATTCAAATCCCTCTCCCTGATCCACGATTTATGACTCGTCTTATGCACAATCCAGACAAACACAATCCTCTGTCTCCGTAGCTCTGTCATCGAGGCAACTTCAGTGTCACTAGATCTGCTCTCTGCGAGAAGGTGTTGGACAAGTGGCCAAATTACAGCTATACCACTACCTCCCGCAATCAAGATTGCAAGATTGCTTTCTTCAAGAACATGACGTGCATGCGAACTTCCATACGGACCGTCAAGACGCATGCTGATACTTGAGCGCTTGCGTGCATCGCGGAGCAGATCTGCAGAGAAACCGTCTTGTGCGCGGATGAGAAGTTCCAAACTTGCTTCTTCCTCTCCGTGACCAGGTGCAGGTGATGCAATCGTAAAGGGATGTGCCTGTATGATATGTTTACGTGACAGTGATGGTACAGTGACAAAGACGTGATCCGTGGCTTGCCAGCCTGTATGTAGAGACTTGCCAAAAAGTCTAGAGAAACTAGACCGTATTGGGATGATTGAGATAAGTCGTACAGTCTCTTGATCTTCAAGGACCTCGGTTTTCGCCACAACTGTGGTGCTCTTGAAACCCAAGCGATAAACGAGACGATCGATAAGGAAAATCCCCAGAGCTGCGACGACATAGACTCTGCTTCCTGAATGATGGAAGAAAAGGAGAACGAGAGCGGCTGCTTGAAAGACAATATGAATGAAGAGAAATAACTCATACCATCTCTGACGGAAGCTGGCAAGAGATGTGAAGTAAAGCGTCTCATAAGAAATGAAGGCGAGGAATCCGAGTAGAATCACTTTGTTAAGGAGAAACCTGACAAAAGTGAAGCCACTTGGTCTTAGAAGAGTATACCAGACACCTGTCATACCAAGCGTATGAAACAGCGCTCCAAGGCACATGAGCTCGCCAAGTCGGCGATGAAATATGTTCAGTGACTCGTAGGAAAACCCGGTGAGCACTTTTAGCGGTTGTGTTTTGGCTGCCAAAAGATACAAGAGAGGTAGATTTGCCACAAATACCAAACCGAATCTGTCTGCCAACACGAAGAGTTCGAAAAGATTGAAGTTTATACGGAACACGGAATAGAATATGTTGAGACCGACGAGGAGAAGAACAACGATAGAGGTCCCATTCGATGGCAACGACTTGTTGAAGAAAGGCATTGGCTGAGGCTGATACATGAGAAAAGCTTTGAACGGAGATAGAAAGGAACGCTGCGATTTCCTTCCGTGATCGTTCAGCAACGAGGTATTCTCATCGACTTTCTGTCCCAACGATGGTGGACTTGCTGAACCCTCCAGAGTGCTGCTACCAGAAGAACTATGGTCGTCCAACATCGGAGGAGTTGCTAACCCTAAGCTGGTTACCACAGCATCCCCATCGTATGTTTCGTGCTCTCCGAGTCTCTGTAACCTCAATGCCCTTCTATGTCTCCATCTAATAACCCTGTCTGACCAGTGTTTGGCTGAGACGATCGCAATGAAACCAAGGATAATGAGATGGTAAGAGAGTATTAACTTCTTCGAAAGTAAGAGACCAAGGACTAGCTTTAGGAATCTTGGGTCTCGTTGCTGCGGTGGACCAGCTTCGCCATCGTCGACTGATGACGTCCACGATGTAGCCGTCAGAGAGAATCGAATAGCTTCACGAAGCCAGCCATTTTCGATTTCCATCTCTGAAGACATAGTCCTCTGTGGTGATGTACAGAGAAGGCGAGCGAGGCTCCAGGAGGCTGCAGACGACAAAATCACTGGAAGCGAGTAATAGAGATAGAAATGCTCGTCATACCACCAGTCGTCGATAAGACAGCATTTGATGTTATCTATCTACGGAGTAAGACAATGGTGAGAGAAGTCGCGGAAACGTGCCGCTCGCGCGTATTCCCTGCAGCCTCTGTGGGGTGGTAAGAATGGCTGACTACAGCTTTGCTGACACTGGCTGGCGAAATGTCACCACCTCCGTCAATAACCTCCGCTCCTTTCGGCCCTCAATTCAAGAACACCTGTACTTCCTCGTCCTTCGACATGTACTCGAAATTTTGTGGTTTATAGGCGCGAACATAAGGCGTATTTCTTTCGTTCGGATTTGAAAGAGTCATCTGAGAAAGTTCAAGTTGACCTAAACTCCGTAAGTCGCATGGTAACAGGCATTGTAAGGACAAAAGCGGTGCTGATGTGCTAGGTGGGGTTTAAAATGTCGTGGCCATGGCAGTTTGTAAATCTTGATCATGAGCAGAAGCTTGCTCGTCGGGTGACCCTCGATCGTTATGGAATATATGCTCAGTTATCAGTACTGATACCAGTCATTGCATTTCAACTGTTCAGACTTGGGTGTTGGGTCTATTCAGAAAGACAACGGACCAAAGTAAATTACTCGCAAGTCCCAGCTTCTCCGATGTTGAAAAGGGAAAGGGAATCTCGCAGGAATGCGGTATTCAGAGCATGGCATAGTACAGCTTGGTGGCTCGAAGGGGAGGTGATGCCTCAATGGGGTTCCAGGGGTCATTGGCTTGGTGCTGTCGCATGGGGAAGCTGGCTTATGTTTCTGTCTATCCATAAGACTGGAGACGGTGAGAACTCATATTGGCGGTCCTGATTGGGATATGCGTACATGATGGCTAACACTCTTCAAGACTATCTTCACTTCACCAAACGGGTGGGCACTGTTGCAGTATCCCAATTTCCGGCACATTATGCTCTTTCCATGAAGTCGATATTCTCCCCTTTCGCCATTCTTTTCAGAGCATCGCATGAGGAATTGAATCCTTACCACCGCTATTTGGGACGCATTGTTTATAGTCTTCTTGTGCTACATGGAGTGCTTTATTTCAATTTCTTCTACCAATCTGGAATTGTTTGGAAGAAGCTTGGTGAAACTGTTATCATCATAGGAGTCGTGGCCCTGGCCATGTTCGCAGTACTGACAACCACCAGTTTAGCAAGCATTCGTCGCTGGAATTATCGAGTATTCTTTGTGCTACATTTGGTTATTGGTGTGTCTGTCCTACCATTGTTATGGTTTCATGCTCATCATCTCCGACTCTATGTCGTTGAGGCATTGATACTGTTTCTCATGGATGTTGTTGGCCGAAAGATGGACACCGTTACGGGTTACTCGAAAGTATCAGCTATTCCCCACACAAAGCTGGTCAAACTTGTTATTCCAATCCCTTCGTCAAAGATAGACAGATTCAGAGAGTGTCCAGGCCAGCACGTCTACCTGTCGCTGCCACCGCAGAGTATATCAAAGGAGAAGGCATCTCCTCTGCATGATCTTCTCTTCAACCCATTTACTGTAGCGAACGTCTCATCCAAGGACATCACTCTAGTGCTGCGAGCTTTGCATGGCCCCACCACGAAAGCTTTAGCTCAATTGACGAAGCTGCCAAAGGCGAACCCACCGCTGAACATTGAAGGACCGTATGGATCAGCGCGCAAGTTTCCGAGCATTGCAAAGGAGTTTGATCGAGTACTCCTGGTAGCCGGTGGAGTTGGATCTACCTTCATTCTGCCCATCTATCAGCATCTTCGAGTGTCCATGCAGCACGAAGCAATGGCACCAACAAAGGTGGAGTTGGTATGGTCTATGAGATCCGCTGCCGAAGCCGCTTGGATGCAGCAAAGTGATCTCAAAATCGCCGAGAATGATTCCAATGTCCGTATCTACGTGACAAGAGCAGCGTCGGATGATTTCAGCAGTTATGGCCAACCAATACCCTCAGATGGAAGTGTGGAATTGGACGAGATTAGAAGAAAAGACGAGCCCATCTTCGCCAACGGAGGACGTGGGCGTCCGGATCTCAAAAGCATAGTAGACGGTGTGTTCAGACACGGGTACGAGGAGAGGGTAGCTGTGATGGTATGTGGACCGACGGAGATGGCAGTTGAACTTAGAAAGCACATTGGCAGATGGGTTGCTAAGGGCAGATATGTCTGGTTTCACGACGAGGCATTCGACTGGTAGGTACAAAACAAGTGAATAATGATTTGAATTAGACCATGTCAACCCGAATCTCCGTTATATCTTTACAGTGATTGCATCGACTATGCGACCATTTGCCCAAACGCCAATATCTCGTCCTTTCATATCGCATAGTGCATTCAATCGACACGTTTATTCGTCTCAGGCTCATCGCCAGTACTGCTGGCACTCGGGGTTTTCAATCCCTCTCCAGCACTGTCAGTGCCCGTTGTAGGCTCGTCGTCGTCCCAGTTGTCTTCGGCATTCTCATCCCAATTGTCTACTTCCTCGTCCAAAGTTTGTGCATGGGCTGCAGACGGGGTAACACCACTCTCCTGTGGCTCTAAACCATCACCTTCATGGGAGTGCAAGGCAGATCCTTCTCCCAGCTCCAAATCCGCTTCCTCGTCACCGGCCACGGTAACGTAGCCCTTTCTGAGTCTCTTGCGTTCCAACATTCGCTTGTGGTACCAACTGCAAATGCCGACAGCTGCCAGACTGCCAATGATGTTGGCCACGATGTCATAGAGGTCGAAGATTCTGCCATTGTCCAGGAAGCCCTGCAGTACTTCCGAACCTATGCCGAGAATGAAGGTGCAGGTTAGAAGAGTGATGTGCAGATTTCGGCGACGAGTGGTGTCGAGAATCCAGTAGAAACAGGTCGTGAGGATGAAGAATGTGAGGGTATGAAGGACCTTGTCGTTAATGTAAGTGTCGAGCTGTAGACTCGTGAGGCCAAGGTATGCCGCTGCGAGGCAGAGGCCAAGGAAGGCACCTTCGACGTAGCATGTCAGTAAAAGGCTGAGGAGCGGAGGGCTGGCAGACGCAGAAAGGTTCACACTCACCCGCGAAGGGCAATCTTATGCGCATGGCAGTTGTTGCTTTGATGGGGAATCTAGGAAGGTGACAGGAGCATTGTAGATCTGATCTGGTCTGGTCTGGTCTGGTCTGGTACTTCTTTTTGCTGTGGCTTGTCGAGTGTTTCCGGGAACTCGGGCACTTGCTGGCGGCGCTGCCTTCGTTGTGGATCTTGCTCCAGACGTCCAAACCGAAGCGTTCCTCTGCTCCTCTGCTCCTCTGCTCTAGCCTGACAGCTGGGTGACGATCGGATCACGTGCACCGCTGGGTGCTAGGCCCTTAATACCTTAATCCCTGGCCGGATGGTCGAGCGAGGACCTTAATGGGGATCTGGGGAGATGCACAGAGAGCCCATAATGCTCAAAATAAATGAATGTTCGTGCCGTATTGTGCTTGATAATTATTCCTGGCATGAGGGAATTTATTTGATTATTTAGTCCAGTGCTGTATAGAATTGTGAGGCCTCAACGATTTAATAATAATCATTTAATCTAGGAAATCAACCTCGCTGACCAGAATTCGTAGGGAAAGTGAAGGTTCTCCTGCAATCGGACGTTCAGTCTACCCAAGGCCAGAGTGAGAGAGACGTAGTAGCAACCTCACGTCTCGCCAAGGTCTCCGCGCTCAACCTCAAGGGCTCAAGCTGGGGACAAATACGATCACACTTTCATCAACCACGAACGCATTTCATCAAATTTCGAAACGCGACGACGCCGACCGGATGCTCCAGTATACGCGATCATAATCTCGAAGTTTGGGAGCGAAAAATACGCGATAGTCGTGCTCGATCGCGAGTTGCGACTCGAATGGTGGGCGCGCAGGCTATCCAATCTCGGGGAGGGCGCCATGTCCATCAACAGCGGTGGAGGTAATTCCTGGCTATCAACCCCAATCAGCCATGGCAAGATAAACCATCAATTTGATGATCGCAATGGATTAGATGCTCGTTCCCGCACTCCTGGAAACTTGTTCGATGCTGCGAATATGGTCGACTCGGCTACCGTACAAGACGAGGGGACCCAGAATACTGAGGAGGAGTCGCAACGCCTTTTGTTCAAGGAACTTTTTGAGCGCAGTGAGGCCAAGATAGCCGCTCTGTTTGGTGGAGAAGGGAAACTTGACGAACAGGAAGATGTTGATGAGGCTGCAGAAAGTGCACAATTGGCTTCTCAACTTCTTGATACTCAGCCCACCAAGAGAGAAGCTCCACGAAAGTCTACACGAGTCATCGATGAGGATGACTACGACGATGACGATGACGAAGATGAAGATGAGGAAGATCACACCACATCGCCCCTGAAGCGCAAAAGCACCAATGCGTTGTCATCGCCCCCGAAATCTGGAAGCTCCCCCACATCCCTACATACATCATCCTCAAAAAATGGCGAATCCAATAAAGATAATGACTCGCAAGAGCAACCCAAGACTTCTGAAGATGCGCGAAAACAGTTGGAGGAGTCCAAGAAGGCCACGGAAAATGCCGTCAAGCGTAGTTTTCACACCATATTTTATACCTACGAAAACGATCGTGTGGCGATGCTGGAGCAACAGAAGCTCGAGGAATCAGAAAAGCAGATTGATGCTGAAATGGATCACTCCAACGGGCCCAATGCTACATCTGGCCAGAATGGCGGGGAGCAACATGGTACCTTGGGTAGCGCCAACCTTGGTAGTGCCAGCTTAACCCTCAAACATCTGATTGCTCGTATCGATCAAAAGCGTGACAGAGTGGCAGCGTCTGATGCTGAGTTGCGGTCTTTGATGAATGAAGTCCGGAAAAATAGAAGTAGATGGTCAAATGAAGACCAAGTTGGTCAGGAAGAGTTGTATGAGGCGGCAGACAAAGTGCTGAGTGAGCTGAAGGCCATCACCGAATACTCTGCCCCCTTTCTTACAAGGGTGAACAAGCGAGATGCTCCCGATTATTATAATAGTACGTATTGGAAGGCAACAAAATTCTATGTGTAGAACGCTAATACATTCATCAGTTATCAAGCAGCCTATGGATCTTGGCAGTATGACGAAGAAGTTGAAGCTCTATACATACAAGTCAAAAAAGGAATTTGTGACTGACCTCGACCTTGTTTGGAGTAATTGCTTGAAGTATAATGGTGCCATAGGTCATCCTCTGCGTCGTAATGCCAACGCGATGCGCAAGGAGGCTGAAAAGCTCATTCCGCTGATTCCAGACATTGTTGTACGTCCTCGAGCCGAGGTCGAAGCTGAAGAGCGACGCCGCCAGAATGCTGGCAACGAAGAAGATGGTGGCGAGGAAAGTGATGATGAGCCTATAATGTCATCGCGTGGCCGCAAGGCCCCCGGCAAGACTGGAGCGAAAGGCACGACTTCGAAGACAAAAAAAGACGATGCAAGCGTTCGGGACGATACTCCTGGTGTTGATCAAAAGCCAGCTTTACATCTCAACGGTCTTCTTGGCAACGTGATGCGTGAGGGATCAGAATCTGTCGTCGATGGAAGCCAGAATGGATTCTCAACACCGCCACTCGGCGCCAATGGTTCCATTACTCCCGGTGGCATTAACGGTATTTCAGGTGCGCACTCTGACGTGATGGATCTTGATATCCCATCACTCAACGGTATCCTGAATCAGTCTTTGGGTGTTGGCGCAGAAGATCAGTTTGAGGATGAAGAGTATAAACTCTGGAAACAGTTCACCAAAAAGCATCGCGCTCTTGCTGCCAAAGAAAGACATCAACTCTTCAAAAGCGACACGCTACCCCCCGATGGTCCTGCTCTGTACCGAACCAAGGCTGGTATGAGAAGACGACTTCGGCACCTGGAACAAGCTTCTGCAGATGAGCCTGGTGGAGAACCTGGACCCGAAGGTCCACCACAGGTTCCACAACCATCAGAGACCTTGGCAGAAGGCATGGATGTTGAAGAAGAGCGCATCCTACCAGACTATTACGACGCACTCTCTGGGATTCCTGACTTATACCCCAAACGACGCTGGGTAGAGGATGATGAAGGGCATGTCATTGACACGTCTGCTACATACCTGAGAATTGTACCTCCGGGTCATTTCACGGCTCCTCAAAGCAACCTGGTCAACAAGATGGAGGCCAATATGAAACAAATGCAGGAGACACGAAAGCTATGCTCAAAGATTGGGGTGGTCAAGCAAATGCAGTTGCAACAACAGGTAAACTATTAAAGCTTCTTATCTACGAATCACTCTACTAATAGATTCTTAGACCTACAGTAACCAGTTCCAAAAGTATGACCTGCAGCCGTTTGTTGAGCAAGACATTGAGCCCATGGTTGTTTCTGATGATGGCCCTATCATGTCTACATGGGTTTGTCGCGCCGCATTGCAGCGTTCCGTGGGCAAAATTTGCTACCACGCTGGATTTGAAGAGCTTCAACCATCAGCTCTTGATACCATCACCGACATAGCTGGCGATTTCTTTGGCAATATCGCTCGCTCATTCAATGTATTTCGAGAAACTCATAAAGTCCCTGCTACTGGTATCGCAGCAGAAAGTGGCCAGAAGTGGCAAGACCGTTACACCAAAGAAGAGACTATATTACACACTCTTGGTGAAAACGGAATTGATGTTGAGAGTTTAGAGGCTTATGTATCTGGAGATATGGATCGCTTTGGTGGCAAGCTGGGAGTCATGCACGAACGCATGAAGGCTCATCTTACAGATATCCTTCGTCCAGCGTTAGAGTCGGATGCTGGTGCTGATGGTGTAGGAGCCTTCAAGGATGGTAGTGATCAGTTCATCACTGGTGACTTCGCCGAAGAGCTTGGTGAAGATTTCTTCGGTCTCAAAGATCTCGGGCTTTTTAGTGGCTATGTCCCACTGCATCTCCTGCGCAGCAAGATTCATGCCACAGCCAACACGGGTCTACCAGGCCTTACAAACTCCAACGCCTCTGTTGTAGAAGAACTTCCGCCTTTCGAGCCAGTCACCAAAGAATTGGTAGATAGTGAACAGATGATTGGCCTCGTCAAAGCGTTCTTCCGCCGAAAGCTGGAATCAAACAACAACGAGCCTCTTGTGGAAGACCTGGACCTTCCCATCAAACAGCAATTCCCGAAGCCAAGGTTGCCGCCCACCGGAAAGATTACTAGTCCAAGGAAGAGACCGCTCAGAGAACAGCTGGGCAATGCGAAGAGAAAGAAGAAAATGGAGGCTGCTGCTGGCGAAGGAAAAGGGGATGAAAAGAACGCGTTGACGGCCAACGCGAAGAAACTCAAGCTCAGCTTGCCGGGAATGAATGGGACGGCTATGGAGAGGGAGCCATCCAGTCAGGGAGAGAAGGATGATGGGAGTGTTGTTGGCATGATGAGTCCTGAGAGCTTGGAACGATAATATCAGATCCTCAATCTTCTACAAATACCCACTTAAAAGACATTGGAGGATCTGGGCCTGTCCTCGTTCAGGTTCAGGGAACGAGATTTTTGCTGCTTACATAGGAAGTCGGACAGGAAGTAAATATGGGATGTATGGTCTTCACTCTTTATTCAGACTCCCCTTTTTTACTTGAGATGTTTGCGGGGGGGGGGGGGGGGGGGGGGGGTGTATTTGTAAAAAAAATTTGGGGGTTTTTTTTTGGTGGTATTTGCAATTGGGGGGCAAAAAAAGGGGGGGAGCAAAGGGGACGGCCA
>JAGKQE010000137.1:0-14492 GCA_022609375.1 Xenosphaeropsis pyriputrescens | reverse complement strand
TCACTTTTTCTTTTTTGCTTTTTTTTTTTTTTTTTTTTTTTTTTTTTTTTTTCTTTTTTTTTTTTTCTTTTTTTTTTTTTTTTTTTCTTCCCCCCCCCCCCCCCCCCCCCCCCTCCAGCAGCCATCCCTCTCATCCTCTCAACAATCTTTTTTCTCATCTCATCTCATCAAGATTCGTCGGTATCCTCTCATCAAGACTTGCCTGTACTCTCATGATTGGTTCATTAGAAGGACTTTCCCTTCAGTGTTAGTAAATACCTCCAACACAAAATTTACTGTACGCTAGCTTACGTCAACCTCAGATCCGTCAGTGGAGCAGTGAGCCAAAGACGCATGTACAGCGGCTGTCTACTCCACAAAGCAGTCATCAAGCGTTCGCTTTGTGACTCTCCCGACCTTGCCATCCATTACGGCAGTATCTACAAGATCTCTGCTTGTCATCGACTACTACGTACTGTCAATTCTGTGTCAAAGTCAGCAGTCTTCACTCGCACGTACGTGGCGGGTTCTGGCAACAAGCTGGATCGACTTAAAGAGTTTAGGCGTCAGCGAAAGCTTAGGCCCGAGGACGCACTTCCGGAGGGATTGAGAAAGCCTCGTAGTCGATCTCCAAATTGGCTCAAAAACATGAAACGTTCACGTTCTCCCGTCTCTCCAACTCCGTCCCGCACCCGGCGTCGACCTAGTCAAGTGGACGGAGTGATGGACAGTCCGGAAATCGTTCCATGTATGGTTCGACGCCTTTCTCTCCATGATGCAGCCCTTCCTTCATATCTTCAATTATCTACTTATGGTACGTTCTCTTAGAATTCAAAGTGAAGGCGGAGCAGTTGTTTACATTGCTATAGAACTCGGTAAACGTTGGCGAGCACTTCAGACGGCAGAGAAAAACCGCATCGCTCAAGCCAAGAACGGCGATGAACACGCCACCCCATACGTTCTCCACTCGACCCCTGAGTCTAAGGTTCTCGACCGCTATATGAACATTCAGGTGTTTGATAAGAACCGTATTTCTCTCAAGGTCCCCGAAGGCCACGGTGATTACATCAATGCCTCGCCAGTGTTTCTGCAGTCAAACTTGTATGGTACCAGTTCCAACTTCATTGTCATGCAAGGCCCCAAGTCCAACACTGTGGGTCACACATGGAGAATGGTGTGGGAAGATGCCGCAGAGACTTCCGTGATTGTCATGCTCACTCAGACCTATGATGGTATTCAAGAGAAGTGTTATCAATACTTCCCTCGCGATTTCACTGATCCTCGCTTGGAGGTTGACGACACTCGCTACAACAAAGATGGCAGCATTGCCGATCTATTCAACGGCACCGTTGAGCTTGTTGATGAGGAGAAGACACCGTTTGGAGATGCCATTGAAGTACGCAAGCTTGTACTCAAGGTCGATGGTCATCAGCGTGAGAAGACTGTCTGGCACCTGCTCTACACCAAGATGGTTGACTTTAGTCACCCTGGCGGTGCCGATGCAGACAGCTTCTATCATTTGATGGAGCTCTCTCGTATCAAAAACGGTGGCAAGCGAAACAATCGAATCGTTCACTGCAGTGCCGGCGTTGGTCGATCTGGTACTTTCATTGCTCTTGAACACTTGATGTCGGAGCTTGATGGCGGCGGCATGTTGGAGCCAGAGAGAGATAATGATGGAAATGAGCGCGATCTTATTCGTGATACCGTCAATTGGTTGCGCATGCAGCGTCCCACAATGGTCCAGGCCGATGTCCAATTCGTCTTTCTTTACGATACTATTCGCCGCCTTTGGGAACTCAAGTACAATCCACCCATCGATCCCAATGCTCCTCTTCCACCCCCAGTCTACAAGGGTCGCCCTCGCGGTGACACCGATCCATTCATTGAATGATTGACATTAGTCAATTGTACGAAACATTCACTCGTCTTTTCATTGAGTGATTGGTATTAGATACATTTGCATCCATAGCGCTGATCTTGCTTTCTTTTCTTCGATGTTGCTCGCATGGTATGGAGTTTTGGTCTGATAATACGGTGGGATGATAGGGGATGGCATGTACTGACAAGATTCAATTTGCTGTTGCTTTAGCTGTTGAGGGAGTGTACTTTGTTATGTACTTTACAAGATTCAATTTGCTGTTGCTGCTGCTGTAGCTGTTGAGAGGGTGTACTTTGCTAAGATAAATACAAACGATTGTGCTTCAGTGATTCTCTCTTTACCGTGATGTCCTAAGAAAATATCACTTCATAGAGTACTACCTTATCAATTTTTTTGATGTAGTCTGAGATGTCTTTTATTGGACCATCCACTTAGTCGATGTCGTCCATCCATTTATTTCCAACCTGTTCTCTAACCGTTCAATTGTTCACAGCACTTGGAACACCAAACCTCCAACAATTGATGACCTTCCAGGCTTTCATGAACATCTAATTGTCCATGACCAGCGAGTACTGATTTACCCACAAGAGTTTCTCCCCATGAAAAATCATCAAACATTCATCATGCTTCACTTATCTGAATAAACGTGTCCCAAATTCTTCAATACTCAACATCCAATGTTCTTAACAATCCAATTCCTCGGGCTATGTAAACACCAAGTGCTGATCTATTCAAGAGATCTCAGATATCCCTTCTCATACCTAATCACAATGCCCCTGATCCTCTAACTTTTTCAAGATCCGCTAGCTACCATAACGTGCCAATCGAGCTATTAATACCTAGATGCTAAGTTCCAGATAAATACACTACTGCAGAATAACACGATGATACCACGATTTTTAGCTATTACAATGCTTAGGCAATAGCTTGTGAGAATCCGACGAGCTTGAATGGATAAGTCGTCAGCCAGCGGAGATGAACACTTGCTGTTCCATTGTAGGGTCTAGGATATGGAAATGTGCTGCCTCATGGCTAATTATGCTCTCATGATGTATTACCATATTTCTATAGCACAATAACACTACGTTCTTACACCCCTAATCATCCAAAGCCCCGAACCAAAGCTCCACCCACTTGCAACACAAGTCATCAAAGCAATCCACATCCGTCCCGAAATCTTCAGTAATCTAGAATGAGACTCTCAGACCCCGGATGGCCTATCTAGGATAAGAGCGAGGTACATGGAAGAAAAAAAGTAGAAAGGCGAGGAATGATTCCAGGATCTCAGAGCCTGAACCGTATGGCCTCTAATAACAAAAATGCCGAATTTCCTAGCACCATGTATCACCCTTCGCGGTGCAGTTTCTTGGTTGAAGGATAGACTTCAAGACCCATCTTGCAAAGCAGAGCCCATTCTGCAGTCTACTTCAAGTATATAAAGGGGGCTCTGTATCCATGTCACAGCCATTTCTTCCAGTATGGACTCCGTGTCAATATGAGAACACACTGGATTATCCTCACATCAGACCGTCACGGAAGGCAGTATGATAGAGTGCCTTGACAGCATGTGCATTGAAGGCGCAGCCGATATACCAGACAAAAGTCAGGTAGCGGTGGCTATAAAGCGATATCTCTCTCTTGCTTGGGACAAGCTTTACCATCGTCGAAGAAGTCGAGGTCCAGGACCTTCCTTGATGGTTACGGATGAGAACTTGCTTGGAATCTGATTCGTCAAGGCCGTTTCTGTTGTGTGCAGAGGATTGATGGAGGATGGAGGGTAGAGGATGACTCAACGTATCCCTCAAATAAAAGGGGGATGAGTCTCTTATCTGTTTGTATAACTGTTGACACCTCCCAAATTGGCCTTTTTGACTTAGATGCCCCTTTCCCAAGCATGAATGGCTACATCAAACCAGCCCCATCCAACTCAAAATCAACTGCCTCTCCAACGCTATAGCCTGAACGTAAGTCCGGGCACGGGACAGTGAAGCCTACAACGGCGCCGATATCATAGAGTTGAGGCGTGGAATATATTCCCAGCTGCGTGTATATATATATATATATATATATATATGTACTGTATACCTACGCATATCACTTCACAATCACAATTACAATTACAATCACAATCACATACACAAAATGAAACTCGCCACACAAGACTTTCTGACTCTATTCAAGAGCAATCTACGTGGTCCGGGTATATACAACAAAGATGCGCCCGCAGTGCCTGTTATCCAGCGGGCAATATCCAACGCCAGATGGGAACTCCTTTGCTTGTAGTGCATCCAAATCCGAACCATGCTATCCATCCAACCTGTCCAGTCCACGTAGTGCAGCGCAATGCAGCTCACAATGCCATGCCGATATCGATCGTTTCCGTGTTACTTTCCTTGCCCTTCCCATTGCCTCTCTCATTCCCAGCCCCAATCGACATGAACGTCGGCGTGCCACTCAAGAACCGCACCCGCCTCTCCGTCTCCTCCTCATCCCGGCTCATCCTCTTCTCACCCCCAATCACAACCCCCTTCTTCGCCCTTTCGCCCACGCCCCTGACGCGATCACCCCTCCTCCTCTCCCCCCTCCTGGCCCTTGCCTCGCGCGCCTCACGCGCCTTATACTCAGCCATCTGGCGCTTGCGGGCCTCAGCACGATGATACGCGATAGCTGGCGTGGGCTTGAAGCCAATGCCATTGATGCCCTCGCCATCATCGTCCGGATCATCGGGGTTATGGCCAGTAATCTCATGGTCATGCCACGTGAGCGTTTTGCGGTCCACGGGACGCATGACGACCTCGTCCTCGCGCACATCGCTCTGGCCACCCATCCTCGTCGCATCGCCGGCGCCAAAGAGACTCAGCTCGCTGACGCCCCTCACCACCGGCGCAGGCCTCTTCTCCTCCCTCTCCTTCCCGCCCCCCTTCTCGGTGCGGCTCCGGCTCTCGCCCAGCCGATTGATGCTCGGATACGCGCCGCCGAGCGCATGCCCACTCGCATCCCGCCGCCGCGCCGCCGCGAGCGTGCGCTCGGCGCTGGCAAACACAACGGGGTCGACCTCGTTATGCAGCGTCACCAAGCCAGCCCTAGCCTGGACGGCGGGATCGACGTTGCGCTCGGGGCCAATACAGATGGCAAAGGCGCGCGGCGTCTCGGGGATCTCGCGATCGCGGCCCTCGAGCGTGCGCATACGCCTCTTGACCTCCTGCACATCGGACGGCGAAGTATGGCGGGCCGCGTGCGCATTCGTGGTCGAGGTGCGCTGCGTCACGGGCGTGTGCGGCGTGATGCACGCGGCCATCTCGTCGTCGCGGCCCAGGTGCAGGCCCTGGAAGTTCCAGGCGACTTTTGTGCGCGGCGAGTCGGCGCGCGTGGTGGTTGGGTCGAGGGCTGTGGCCGGTAGGACGGTTGTTAGGCGCAGCGTGGAGGTTTCGGCTGTGGGCACAGCGCTCTCATGCGATGTTGTGAAGGACGTCGGCGTGCTTGGGATCGAGGGGGATTTCGAGGAGGATTTCTGCGATGATTTGGTGGAGAGAGACAGGGAGCGTTTGCGTTTGGTGGATTCTTGGTGGGTTTGGTGGGCGTGTGGATGTGGATGTGAATGTGGAGTGTCCGACATGGTGATGTTCGCGAAGAGCGTGGATAGCCTCATTGGAGAGTGAGAATCGCAGGGCGATTACCTGGTAAGGCACTCTGGCTTTGCGATATTACCTCCCAGATGACGGTCTGGTAAGGTAACTGCAAAGCAGAAGAAGAGAAAGAGGAGAAAGTGAGAATCGTTGATATTATATGAACAGTTGGCGATTGGTGTTGGTGTTGTCGTAAGTATCCACTCCGTACCTGACGAGCAAGTACTATGTATTCGTACTTTTCCTTTCGCTCTGGATATCCTGATCTGGCCTTAGTCAAGAGGAAAAGAAGATGAACTTGAGCTGAGCAGCGGCTTCGTACTTGAGTATGTTCTTGAGAAGTAAGCAAGCAGATGCAAGTCTCGTGGCTGCTTCACCAACGCACCATTGGCTACCTTTCGAGCTCGATGTGACGGCAGAACGTTCAAATTCAAGGTCAAGGTCAAGGTTACTGCCAGCGCCTTCTATCAGCCACCTACTAGACCTGCCAGAGACGACGGAGGACAAAGACAGGGCCAAGGGGAGTGGACGTACTGCATAAGTCCAGGGCCACTTGAGGCCCTAATGACATTGGCTTTGCGTTGGTCCAGGGCAGGGGGGAATAGCCTTTGCACTGTCGGCGCGCCAGTAGTAGTGGAATGGCAGTCTTCAGCCTTCAGCCTTCAGTCTTCAGTCTTCCGCCCTTTGACGGTGACTTTGACTTTGACTTTGACTTTGACTCTGACTCTGACTTTAACAGTGACTTTCTTCGACGTCCTTTAACTTCCAGTATGTCACCGGGCCACATGGCAGCAGAGTCAATGGCTGTGGTATTGGGCCGTGGCAGTGGCCGTGGCAGTGGCCGTAGCAGTGCAGATACTTGCCAGACCTTTACGACGTTAGGGGCAGGTCGTAGTTCGCTATGACGGAGGTGTCGCAGGGACAGTGTCATTGGAGTGATGACCGTGATGAAAGACGAATACTACGACGGAGGACTTGCTACTATTGTGTACATACCTCCTTTTGACTGGCATGTTATGTGAGCGCTTTTTTATTTTCTGTTGTGTTTGAATGGTACGTTTACAGTTGGAATGTTTATGAATGTACAGATGAGGATGAATAAGTAGATAATTATTTGACTAAATACGGATGAGGATGAGGATGTACAGATGCAGTCATTTATGTAAACGTGCATGTTGTCCGGTATTGTTATGAATCTGTGCCTCCATCACCCGAGCAACATAAACGCCCTCATCATTTTCCCCTGACTTGCATATACTCAAGTGTCTCGAGTCATTGCACATCAGCCATTCCATACACGCCGTCACATCCAGGCGTCACAGCATCGAATCTCAATCACGGGACGAACATGGTCAAGTATCGACTATCTGACACCAAAGACAAAAGCAACGCTTGCCTACACTTGCTCACGCTCGCAATAAATCCAATGCCTCTATACAAACCATCACCCCAACCGCTCTATCCAACCATCTAATCTTTCTCATCCTCAAATGCCCTCCCCACTCACTCCGCCCACCCCATATAAACAACCCGACTCCCATAAACCTCCCCCTTCTTCAGAACCACCATACCCCTCCACTTCTCCTCATTAACAGCATTAACATACCGACTGGGCTCCACACAGAACCCACTCCTCTTACCCCTCGCCGCAGCGCCCTCAACCGCAGGCACATCAATATACGCGCCGGTATAGAACTGGAACGCGGGCTCAGTACTTAGGACCTCGAGATGAATCTTGGTATGGGGATGGAACGCCTTAACGAGGGGCCTGAGCTGACCGGCACGCGTGTCCAGCGGCACGGAAGCGGGGTCGGCATTGACGACGAAGCAGTCGTCGACGGAGGGCTCGGTGGCGCCGAGCGTGAAGGGGGTGTTGGGTGCGATGCCGGCGTAGGGCGTTGGGCCGGCGGTTGGGATACCGGAGGCGTCGACGGGCAGGTGGAGGTTTGTGGTGAGTTGGATGTCGGTGCCGTCGATGGTGGGGAGGCCGGAGAGGTTGAAATATCTGTGATGGGGCAGGGGTGTTAGTTTGTGGTGGATGCTCGGTATGTATGTATGGGCGGGGGAAGACGGGCACGAGATGAGATAGAAATAGAAATAGAGAGAGGGACTCACGAGTGATTCGTAACATTGACAACCGTCTCCTCAGCGCCCTCAACCAACTCAACCACATACTCAATCCCCAGCACAGTCTTCCCCTTCCCGCCCTCGCCCTCACGCACCGTACCGGTCGTATAGACAACGCTCGCCTCCACGGTCCCAGGATACCCCTCCTCACCATCAGCATCCCTCAAAGTAAAGCGCACGCTCTCCCCACCTTGCAAGCCAGGCACACCGGGGATATCCCTCGTGCCGACGAGCTCGGGGCCATTCCAGACGCGCTTCCCCCAGCCCTTGACGCCGCCATGCAGGGCGTTGGGGCCGTTGTTGGCGGCGAGCTGGTAGGAGCGGCCGTTGAGGGCGTTGATCTTGGCGGCGGCGATGCGGTTGGCCACACGGCCGATGGTCTCGCCGAAGAAGGGCGCGTTGTGGGCGATGTAGTCGGCTTCGGTGGGGAAGGACTGCACGATGTTGGTGTCGTTGATGGTGAAGGATTGGATGATTGCACCGAGGGGGAGGAAGGTGAATGGGGCGGGGGTTGGGGCCATGATTTTGGAGATCGTGATGGGTTTTTGGTGGGTTGGTGGGTTGGTGATGGAGACAATGAAGGTACCTAGGTAATGAGGTGATGAATTGCTTATTGTGACAGAAACACAACAGTCGTAGAGATCCGGATAGAGATCTGGATTTGAGAGATAGAGTATAGAATGGATGCAGACTGATGGATTGAGAGGGTTTTATATGTTCGTATATTTGTGAATGTAATGTAAAAGTGAGCGGCTTCGTGGGATCAATAAAGTACTAAGTAGATGAAGTCATCCAATTCAACAATCAGGCTAATCTTGCGGTGGAGCTATGGCCGAGCTCTGGGGTTGTGGTGGGGTAAAGTGACGATACATGGTATAACGTCGCCAGGGAATACAATAGAGTACAAGAATGCAATAGGCGGGGTTATGAGGGTACATCAATAGCCTCAGGCAGATGCTCGACGTCTTTGCAGTCCGTGTTTCACGAGGACAGGGGTAAAGATCAGGATGTTTAATATCAGATGAGCCTCAAAAGTCATCAAGATGCAGTCATGGCAAGGCAATGTTTGTATGTGTGTGTGAATAGGTAACTAGGTGACCCGGACGTATATTTCATACAATTAATCTAGTCATTATCCCGTAAGAATTACTATGCGAATATCATACAAACGGTCAGTATCATCCAATCATACACTTGGTACGCGTTCAATATCAGATCCCAATCCCTCCTCCTTCTCACTGCCCGCCTTGACCTTCTTCTCATCCAGGACCGTCAAGAGCACAAACAACCCCGCAACACAGACTCCCATGCTCGCCAGTCCAATGCCCACATAGTAGGCGCTCCTATATCCCTTGAGGACCTGCGTGCCACCTCCATTCTGGTACACCTCAACAGTACCCGCGATACCGAGGCCGATACTGATGGAGTAGTTGACGACGGTGTTGACCAGACTAGCTGCAATACCCTGATGCTCGCGCTTGACGCTGTTACTCATGATGATGGTAGCCGAGGGAAAAGACATATCCATTCCCCAGGGCATGATGACGACAGACACGAAGGTCTGTGCCCAGTAGATTTGGTTGACAGGCGCGAAAGCCATGAGGCAGATGCCAGTGGTAAAAGCGCACATGGAAATAAGCATGGTGCGTTGCGGACCGACCTTGTGCAGGACGAGGCCAGTGATAACAGCAGCCACGAAACCCGAAATGGCACAGGGAATGAATTGTGCTGTGGCGAGTAGAGGAGTGATGAGGCGCTCGACCTCGAGAATTTGCCAGGTGTAGAAGACCCAGATTCCGAAGCAGGACCAGCCTAGTGCCATGCAGGCTAGTACGAAGATGGTGTCGCGTGTTATGGCGTCGATGGGAACGAGTGGGTTGGAGGCCTTGGATTCGACGAAGCAGAAGGCGACGATGAGAAGGAGACCGATGATGAGGATGAAATAGGTGTATGGTGTAGTCCAACCAACAACTGGTCCCTGATTCCAAGAGAAGTTGATGAGGACCAGGCCTGCGACACCAAGAACCATGCCGAAACCGTCGAGCTGGTTCCAGCGAGCCTTCCAGCCCATGCCACCCTTAGAGACAGTGCGACGGAATTCTCGAGCGTGTGGGGATGGAACAACAAGAATTGTGAGGACGGCCATGATGAAAGTGACGATGGCCATAAGCCAGTATGCCCACTGCCAGCCGATGGTCTGGGCAAACAGGCTCGAGAAACAGGCACCGATCACAAACCCCTATAACAGATCAGTCATCTTAGCTTAAAAGGGGTGGGATGGGAAAACAAACACCAGGTGCACAGGCTCCGAACAAGGCGAATGTCATATTCTTCTTGCCGCCCGCCTCATAAGTGCGTCCCAGAATAGCCAGGGCGTTGGGTAAGATCAAAGCAGGACCAATTCCCTGGAAGGCTCTGCAACAAGAGAAGAAAATACCGCCTTGCAGACCCGCTTGCTGAACGTAGACGCTGAAGCCGGCGATGAGGGAGAAGAGCGAGAACCATAGCCAGCCAATAATAAAGATCCTCTTGTGACCATAAATATCACCAAGACGACCAGCCGGGAGGATAAAGGTACCGACAGTGAGCGAGTAAGCTGCTGGATACCAGGACAACTGCGCGGGATCCGTTGTTCCAAAGGTCTCACCAATGATGTGAAGTGGAGCGATGGATTGCGCAAGACCAGACTGGGTGAGGAGTTGGGCACAGCAAACAACGGCTATGAAAACCGTCTCGTGAAGGGGAGAGAAGTCCTTGACCGTGTAATGGGAGGAACGAGTGTTGCTCCGCGACATCTGTGGCGTAGGCTCGTCATCCGTTGGCTCATCGCCCTCATCTCCTTGACCAGGAGCTGCTAAAGGATACGAGAACTTCGAGGAATGACTTGATGGGCTCGTTGGTCTTGATGCGGTGTTGCGAACCGCAATATCTTCCCCATAGCCTTGCAGCCCATCGGCTTTCCGACGTTCCTGATTTGACATTTGCTTTTGCACCGCGACTGCGTCGCAAAGATCCACGTGCGAACTCCTTTGGGCTCTACTTTTTGTCTTGAACGGCGGATAGTACTTGGTCTTCTCGGTCTGGATAACTCTATCACTTCCTCCGTCTCTCTTGGAATTCCTATTGGGCGAGCAATCCGAATTCGTAGGTGAAGGTGAAATATTGGGTGAATGAGCATCCAAAGCTGCCTCGGTGGTGATGGAAGCGGCCCTCGTAGGTACAGCAGTGGCTGCGGTTGATGATAAGGATGAAGCACTTTTCCCAGCCAGAGAATCTCTGGCCATGAGCATTGCGAGCTCAGCCGCTTTCATAGCTTCCGTGGCCCTGGTCAGTGCCTCGACAGCGGCATCATCTCCTGTAGAAGATGCGGATCCACTCCTTGATCCTCTCCGCTGATTGGCCATGTCGGTAGTTCTTGAGAAGGAATTCTGCATGCGAATTGAAGATGGACCCAATTAAATGGCAAGCGCAGATTCTAGAATTTCCGAATACTCCTAAAGTGTCCCGACAAACGGCCAGGAAGGGCGGACGTTGCGTGTCGAACGGAACAAAGGCTATGGGATGTGCCTTCGATTGCATGCAGATCTATCAATCTGCTGGCACTGGTCTTGATAACCCTGAACTTTTTTCAGCAGGGCCTGTGCGGATGGATCCGAGGACCGGCAATGACCCAGATGTTCAGGCTGAAGATGAGTCTGTTGAGGCTTAACAGAAACAAGCAGCATGTATCTTTTACAAACAATCCCCGTCAACTTTGTCAACATTCGCAGGTAGAGTCGTCCCCAAGTTTCAAGTGGGCCAGCAGAACCACGTCTCGTCAGGGGTATCCCCACTGTGGGAAGAGACGGATAGGAGAGTCTGAAGGAATTGGAAGGGAAGCAAAGAACAACGCGAGAAGGTAGGGAAAAGGGCCGTCATAACTTACAAAGCTTTAGAAATGGATCAAGAGTGCGCGGTCATTGCTTGATAATAAAAAGGCCTGCAACGCGGCGATTTTCCGCAACGAACTGGCATGACTGCCCTTAGCTTGCGGGTTGTACTTGTACATAATAGTAGATGGCTTTCACTACCTAGGTAGGTACTCATGATTCGATACAAATCATAGTACGTACCTCGACCTAGGTAAGTAGTAGGTAGTAAGTCGCAGAGCAAGATGGCTTGGAACTTGGGAGTTGATCATGGCATCGTCAGCTCTTTCGTACAGCACTGCATACTGCGTACTGCGTACTGCGTAATCCGTACTATGTACATGTAAGCTTAGTAGAATACGAGGTATGTAGTATTCTAGAGTAGGTAGCCAGCCGTTGCATTTGCATTTGCCAATATGTGAAGCTTTCGACGAGTGAAATTGAGGAGCGGGCGGACGTCTGTTCGTTCCACTGGTAAGTAGGTAGCATGTGCACCACCATGTAGGTTGGTGCCTGAGAGCCATGTATGCAGTATGGCGTGCATTCCAGGCCGAGATGAGAAGCCCAGTATCATTAAGCAACACAACTAAAGACCTAATACATGTACCTTAGCCTTGATGAATATTGACACGATCGTTAGAATGACGACTGTGTCGTAAGGCACACGGAACGACCAAATAAAGTGAAGCTTAGTGAAGAGCTTGGCAGGAGTGGTGATCAAGCCATCACAAGCTAGGTAATATGTAAGTATTATCAACAGGAGAAGAAGGAGAAGAAGAAGAAGAAGAAGAAGAAGAAGAAGAAGAAGAAGACTGGACGTGAGACTGCAACAGAGAGACGGAGCATACAAACGCCGTCTCACGTGCCACAGCATCGCAGTACCTGTACATACCATCCAAATCCAACCCGCAAACCAATATTAAAGGCAGTCCCCACGCAAGCACCACCATGACCTGACATCCTCTAAACCCACCTCTAAAACCAAAACGCATTTCCCCAAGCCAGAGTCCGCCCGATCTTTCCCACGATATCCATCTACTCATCTACGTAAGAGCCACGAGGCAGCGGAAGAGGACCAACATGACGTAGACGCGGACGCGGACGCAGATGTGAGGCGAACAAGAGGGGTTCTGGCCTACGAGGAGAGGGGAGATGTGCAGCTGATCTTCTAGGTTCGCAGAGTAGGTCATTCAGATACGCCGGGCAGCTCTTCCAGACGACGATCTGGCAGCCGGGCTAAGAGATAGGAAGTCCTACATAGGGAGATGGTTTATATGTAGAGAGATAGATATAGATAGATATAGATATAGGTATAGAGATAGATATAGAAGATATAGATATACACTTGAAACCCAAGAACCCAAAGCCTTCATGTGCCCGTACATCTACAGGCGCCACCAGACGACAACAACAGAGATTCCGTGAGGGATGCAGGCCGGTTTACAGCTTTCCATGTGACAGACTCTAGCCTGTCCGACATTGTTGAGGGGTTTCTGTACGGCGTACCTCGAGGTCTTGTATTTGAGTAAGAAGTAGATCTGATACGGAACTGTGACGGCCGGGTGCATGAGATAGATGGATGGATGCCGTTGAAGGGGCATACGTAGTACTACGTACTCTACCCACCCACGCCGCCATCGCCACAACTTCAATGGAGGTTGGAGGTTGGAGTATCAGCCCACTGTTGAATGATTGGATTCGAGCTTCTTTTTCTGCTGAGCCGCATCCGAAGCCGGTTGTCGTGTGGTTGCAGTGCAGTTAAAGGCAGCGAAAGTATTAGAGTTGGATGTAATAGCAAGCCACCCCCTTGCTACAATTTCCAGCATCATGTCACGCACAACGATATCCGGAGAGGAGACATGTGCCAGCGGGAGAGAGGGGAACAGTGCATTGAAACTGTAATTTCAATTAAGACCTCATAAGGTATCTTATCATCAAATATCATGTTCTTTTCCTCCCATGGTACTTTTCCGTCCATGAGCTACCACTCAGCTCAGACCCCCCCCCCATACCCCCCAATCACAATCTATCGTAACACGTTCGAGACCCCATCAAGTCCTTCCATCTATATCTTGGGCACGTGGAAGCTCTTGCTAGTCATGAGGCATCCACTGAGAACAAACAAGCCAACCAGAGGATGGAATTCCAATGGGGTGCCGGTAAACGCTGTTCCGAGAGGGATATCCTCCAAGATCCAGCCCTTGGAGACAAAATATGAGATGAGCGCCGCAATCGAGAGCGAAGTCGGGATTGGAGTTCCCTCAAAGTACTTGGACTTCCCAGTAGCGTCCTTCGGGAGCGCAGCAACGGTGACATTGAAACGAGCGAGACGCGTAAGACCACAGAGGACGAAGAAGGTGAGGAAGAGGTGATCGACCGGAGTGCGCATACCAATCGCGAAAGCCGACACGGCCGGGGCGACACCGAAAGAAATCTAGACCGGTTAGCACAAAAGTCCCTCGAGAAAAGCCCAACGGCCATCATTTGTGACGCAGAGCTTGAGGCTGTCATGCCATGGCCCAGCAATTGCCATCAAACGTGGCGGTGAGCAGCGAATTTACATACCAAATCAGCCAAAGAATCCAACTCCTGCCCCATCAAGCTACTCTTCCCCCTCCATCTCGCAACCATGCCATCGAAGAAATCGAAGAACAGCCCGAAGGGCATGAACGCCAGAGCCGCCCACAAGTTGCCATAGCTCGCCGGGTCGCCAAGACAGTATCTAAGACTGGAGAAAATGGACATGACACCACAGAAGCCTACAAAGCACGGAGAAGATCAGCAACGGGCCTCCCAGACATGACGGGCTGCCATCGCTCTGGCGCAGAGAGTAGCGAACCGGCGGGGGGCTTCGGGGGGGGGGGGGGGGGGGGGGGCAAAAAAAATTAGGGGGGGTTTTAGGGCGGCAACGGGGCGGGCCAAAAAGAGCAAGAAGGGGGGGGTTTACACCGCAAACAAAAACAAAAAAAT